>JAHLJT010009433.1:0-25738 GCA_031308135.1 Acheta domesticus | reverse complement strand
ATGAGAAGATAGATATTATTTAAGAATTCCGCCTTAATTTCCAAAAGTGTTTGTAATAATATCCTTATCCTTTCAGACTGTGACTTTAACGATAGTAAATTCCATTCCCAAGTAGATCCAGATATTAACAAATGCGAATTACGCTATTACGATTGATATAAAGGAAAATAATCGAGATGATACGGCAGCATAGAAGATAAAATGTCATTAGAGAGGAATGTTGGAAACACTAAATGGTACATTTTATAGCGAGATCTCTTATCGAGTCGTGTCATACTATTTCACTTTTTTTCAGAGCGTTTCTGCACACACATTTAGAGTCTCACAAAAACATTTAATTGTACGTTAAAGAAACAACTCAGTGCAATGCCTTCTTGTACTAGAATTATTGTAATAGAATCAGTAACTGGAATATTCTTGGCATGACGACGCAATCAAGAACCGACGCCGAAAGGACGTCACCACTGCGGAACAGGAGGCCGCTCACTGTTGCGCCGTCGGCGGGGGGGGGGGGGCCTGAGGAAATAGGACGGCGTAGTTAGAAAGGCACTCGAAGGGAAAAGAATCGAGGGCCCGTCGACGGATGCGCCTCCCTCTCCCGTTGCCCTCGCCGACAGAGGCACAAGCGGAGGCTTGAACGGCGCGTTGTACGCTCGCGCTAATGTGCGTGTTGTGTTTTCGTCCCACTGCTCAAAGCAAGGAGGCCTCTTAGAAGCCTGACGGACCTAACAACCGATGCGAATTAATGCCACTTAGGAGCGTTGTCTATGCCAAAAGGGAAACAATTTCGCCCGTCCGGAGCGCCGAGTTTGAAGGCAAACACTTCGGCCATTATTAGCGGGCGGAGAGAGAGACGCGCCGGGCGCACCTGCGGAGGCACGTGCTGCGCGCTACGCCTCAGGCCCAGGCGCCCATCTAAACAACGCGCACTAAACTGCGATTTCTCTAACGGCCATCAAATCCCATCTTCGCGATGGAATATGTCACGCATTTCGCGTCTTTCTCGGGCTTGCCGGTAGAAGTCGCACGACAACAAGCACTGCTTGATACGGTCGCGATCATGCGAAAAAGTCTAGAGGAATGACTGAGAAAGATGCGAAATGCCGTGACATATTCCATCGCGAAGATGGGATTTGAGTTGGCCTTGAGGGGCCAAAGTACAGTTTTCGTGCAGATTCTCATAGTTTCTGTACAGAAACTTCAATACCCCACACTAGAAGAACACAAGCCAAAAATCGCGCATACACGGTCTGTAACGTTTTCTGCATGAATCACCAAAAGTACCCGCTCGGGGGTTCTACCGTGGAAACAACTGAATTGCCCGTCCAAGTACCTTTTAATGGCGGTATTTGTGTGCGTGCGTTCTGGCTGTGATCTTTATTAAGTATTAATTAACCACGAGGAGCTTAGTGAAGAAAAATAGGAAGGCGAGGGAGCAGGGAAAAAGGTAGTTTTATCGCAAAATCAGTCACTCAATCGCACCATGTCACACGTAACACAAAATCGAAATGGCCGATACCGTCGCGTCGGTAAAAAGTCTGCCAGAGGCACTGATTCAAACGTAGCTTTCTGCATGAAAATTACGAACATTCTCAAAAGTTTTCGTGCAGAAATCGTGCTCTCTGGACAACATATTCCTGTACGTCGAATCTGCAAGAAAACTGTACTGGTCTTAACATTGGTCGAAATAGGCTCACATAAAGTTCCAAATCTGATATTTCTATTTTCTTTGACTCACCTTTTTTCGGATGGATGATGGAATAGAGTCTTCATTCAGTTAAAATTGCACACAGTAAGAATTTATCGATCAACATGCAGTACAAGCAGTACATTCAGTACATTCATGTCAGATTATGAATCAATAAAGATATTTTTGAAAATTATCTCCAAATTATGCATGTATTGAAAAGAGACTGTGCAAAATTTGCAGTTGAAAAGTGAAGTTTTGACTTCCCGTGAAACTCTTTACAAAAAAATGTATAAAAACTGTTTGCCGTGAGAATGAGCAGATTAAATCTTTAAAAAAATAGTTCCGGAATAATACACCTGGGTGGGGGCGGTATCATGGCAACTATATTTTCTTTCAAAAAAGAAATATAATAGGAGAGAAAATTCTACTTTTAGCGTAAAAGAAAGGTTGTACTATTTGTAGTAGCAACAACAGATGTCTTTACTTTGGCTCTATAAGCGCAGAGACCAATGTAAATCAGTTGTCTTTCTGCTCCGTGCGAGATGAATGTAATCCGATAAGAGCAGCGCTTATACACCAAGATAGCCGTCCCCACGGTAACACATGTTTGAGAATTTAACAAGGAATGATGGAATTCTTTGGGAATAACCTACCTGCCTTAGTGGACAGTCGCGAAAGAGCAGGAGAGTTTCTGCGATAGCGCGCACCAATCAGTGATCAGCAACGCACGTGACGACCTGTGCGTGTGCGGACGATGTAGCACGTGCGGAATCGAACATCTGCCCAATAGGAGCCTTTGGATTGTTGTTTCTAATGATTTTAGATTGTTGAGAATCCGTACATGCTAAAATTCTAAACTTTGGAACTTAAAAAGAGTACAGTCATTTCAAACACTTTAATAAATATGAAAAAACCTAATTTTGGTGTAACTTTGATTGTGCATGCACTTAGTTCATACCTAGTCATTTCTTGTGTATATTTTATATTATCGTATTCTCATCAAAAAAGGTGCACATTTTTTAAAAGTTTTAATCTGCTTATTCTCACGGCAAAACGTTCTTTTTGCATTTTTGTAAAGAAGATTTCACAGGAAGTCAAAACTTCACTTTTTAACTTTGACTTTTGCATGGTCTCATTTGCAGATGTAAACACTATTCTCCCTTACCAATCTACGATCCTTATACGAGGATTACAGCAATGCGATTAAAGAAAAACACAAGCCCTCCTCATGTGTATTTTCCCCCAATCCTTCCATGTCTCTGAAGTATTCCTGAAGCAGTACTTTTGAGTTGACTGGTTAATTTTCTCTCGTAAATAATTTGAGTCATTTAAATCTCAAATAAAGATGTTACTATATTAAAAATTCATTTGCAACTATAAACTTTCAAACTTAGTTTTGAAAAGAAATGCTAATTAAAATCGACGAAGAATGACTTTTTAGCAACTTTCCTTTTTTATATTTTCCTGAAGTACGGACAATATAAAATTAATTTGAAATGCATTAACATATAACAAAATCTTCAACTGAGAACATTTATTCCGCCTTTAAATGCCATTAAAAATATTTGCAATCAATCTTGTAAACATGTCCTCTAATCCTCTGTCCTTCTGAAATAACGCAAGGAAGTATTAAGATAATATCGTAAAATATTTATTACAGACTGAAATGCGCGTAAATTATTGAGAATAGTTATTTTTTAATGAATAAGAAAAAGCACAATATGGTATTTTCACAAGGTCTAGTGGAACCTAATAGACGGACTTCATTAATTCCAGCGTAAACTCCCTCAGGTGAGTTTCCCTAAGAAAGGCCTGAGAGATTGTGCGTGTGATTTAATCGACGATTAAAATGCGGAAGGGAACGCAATAATTAACAGTAGCAATGTCGAAAGGTGTTCTTTTCAGGTTGCGGAACGTTAACTATTGGAAAGTATGTTGCAGAATCCCTAGGTCATATTCTGTGACATGTAAAAAAATATTATTTACTGTACACAGGCTAAACAACACACCATCAATTGAGTGAATATTGAAATCATTTTTAATACAAAAAAATGCACTCAAGATTTTAAATAACCGAACTGTTTTAAAATAAGAAGTTTTACTTCTTTGTTTAGTAAGAAGTTAAATATATAATTTTTGAGTAATATACTTCACCCTGAAAAAGTCTCTCTGCCTGCTTTCTCATTACAAATCTATGCACTGTCCACGAGTTCTTTTCACAGACTTAATTACGAAGCCCTACTTTATGATAGTTTGGAACGCAACATATTTCATTCGTTGTAGACAGACGAAGATAAAGAGTAAGTTGAAAGATAAGAAACTGCACACTGACGTACATGTATATCCAGTAATATCGCTCACTGCTCACTTGTGGGAAACATAAATGACTGAAAAACAATTACTTTTTTAAATTAAGAGGTCAATTTTCATTGAAATTTACGTACGTCAATTCCCTTCAAACAAAGCTGTTTTAAATTGCAATTATCTACCATAATATACACCAATATGTAAATTTATTTTTCCGTATCGTGCATTATTGAAATTATGATTAGTATCAAAGCTTAATTTTCATTAATTTAATGGTAATACATTCATTGTTTGTTTGAAGGTAACGTTAATATTTAAATATTAACGTTACGTTCTTTAGGAATGTTTTTAATTCACATACTTGTAAATTTCTCATATTATTTGTAAGAAAAAACAATTTTTACGAATATGAAAAATAAAATAATTGTAATCCAAATTTTTAATACAATATTAATTACGAATACTAGACTAATGCGTATCGTCTCCTATTTTATTTCAGTAGTATACCTTCCCTTTGCGGCTCTCTCACGAAACCCATCTTGATAAAAGAGGTCTCTACAGAAAGAAAAGTTCACGGAGACGTGACAAATTGCACTTTGACTTCAAAAAAGGCATCTAAATATTCATGTAAAATGCAACCCGCAGCGCACGTAAGGATTGTTGTATCTATATCGTTAAATAACTCCTAGAGCCTTAAAAAATAAACTTTTGAGGCCCAAAGAAACGTTCCCCACGCCGTAATCTGCGGATGAGATCTTCTTGACCATTCTATTACACTTTTGCTGTTCGAGGCTTCTCGATTCTATCCCACCTCTTCAGAGCCTAATCTGCAACTGTATGTGAAAGTACTAATTCCTTGATATTCCATGCGATTAAATTACACGTGATGTACCTCTTTGCTCGATAATAAAGTTAGATAAAAACAGTTTGTATTGACAATGGTATATTATATTGTTATCAATTACAAGGTGACATATGGAACAAGTGACGGAGGATAAGAGGGTCTTGAAGATAAATATATATTACTGGCTCAATATGGAAAAGGAAAAATAAGGAAGAGGATGGGGTATAGAATACGAGAGTTCTCGTACGGATGCGCTAGTATTTCTTATTGTGCCATCTCCATCATGGAACGCATGTGACCGGGAACTGGTAATTTTCTTTCCTTGATAATTATGATTTGACGAGTGATAGTGAAGATAATGTAAAAAAATTGTGAAGGCCAACTTATATTTGTTCGAATCCACAAACCCGGCTTAGAGCAGTACAGTAGATGAAGTCGCTTTGACGGTTAGTGCTTGTAATTTGATGTCACAGATGCCACCTAAAGACACACTCATGAAAGCATCTTACTCCAAAGGCTGCTCCACAGAGCGTAAACCGATTGCATCCCGCTATCAACGTTTCCTAAGCCGTTTACCTTCCTCCCCACAGAAGCATAGACAGACTCCATCCTCTTCTGTTTTCCCCTTAATATGAGGATTTACTTCTACGCGGTTTGCTTAGAATCGCATTGATCGATTATAATTTATCCCCTTCTTGTGTTTTTCAAGAAACTTTGCTTGTTCTTTTAGAGCCAACGTTGAAAACTACCGCTTAAATGTTTGCAGAAACAAAACTTGAAATCGCCTATCTTAAGCATCTTGTTGCCTCCTTGACATACACAATTCTGCCGTGAAGTTTCGGTCATGTTTACCTGCGTTCGAGGTTTTTGTGTGGACTAGGTCCCTAACATCTATGTGCGCTACTTAGGAATGCAAACTCATTTTTTTCTTCTTCCGAAACACCGAATGAACGAAATATGATGTAGTTAAGTAATGTCTTCACAGGTAACGAAAAGTGAAAGGGGATTAGCTGGGATGCAGAGTGAGGGAAAACTGACCAGGGATGCAGTTGGACGATTCCCCTCCACACATTCCACGGCAAGGGAGAGACTGCTCATCGAATCTAGAGAAGTGGAGAGGAGTTGGTGGCTGCTCGCCGGGCGCCAAACATCCGGTTCTCCTCCTTACCGAAGCGAGTCAGTCTTTTGAGCTAGAAGAAGAAAGCCAACATACGTCGAGCACCTTGGACATTCTGAATTGGGAGAGCAGTCGCTCGTTACTTTCCGAGTACTGTACTGAGTAGGTACCCAAAGTCAGTTCTAACTTTTCAAGCCTTCCTGACGTAGGTTGTACGTCTACACCGGCTTCGTTTTCGCCACGAGGAAACAATGCTCTTTTGAAACCAGCTTAAGCTAGGCTTGCAAACGTGGCTTGCTCATTCCTTAACATGGTGGTTCTTCTATGAATTGCCATGAGGTGTAACATTTGATGCAACCGGGATCCGACCTTCTGTTATACAGACACGCTCTAGTCGATCGAGCTGTGGTGTACATAAAAAACACAGCATTTTTGGTAATTTAATGGTATTATGTCGACCAGTGATTTCGTACAAAGAGTCCATAGGTGCACGCACATACACATACACACGCGCAAGCACACACGCGTGCGCGCGCGAGTTTGTTTTCTTGCCGGTCTGTTCTCTTTCGGGAGTTCATCCACGCACTTTTTCATATTATTTTACGTGACAGTTCACACGCATTTGTTTTTCTGTTATATGATGCGAAAAGTAGATGTTTCTGCGATAATGCCCTAGGTGCAGGAGAGTGGCGCAGCGGAGATGTTCTGCCACAGACCAGGCGGCGCGCGGCCCCCACACGCTCCCGCCCGCTCGCTTGGGTTCTGAGTGCTGCGTCGTCGATTCAGCCATTTTGTATCAGGTGAAAGTTGGTGACACAGGGGGTGAGTTGGGAACTACCTATCTTGTGGGAATGTTGATGAGGTGTTGTTGACATTAATCAAAGATGAAATAATGGATGTCATCTTTGTCAACTCCGAGAAACTTATCGATGTCAACAAAGATGACTTCCATTATTTATGCGACAATCTACCTAAAACTAATATTAATATATGGGAAAGTCTCCACATTGCCTGGAATTGTTACAATATTCCCTTAATGTTGTCTAATGACGACTCCACACATTCGTTATTCAGGGAACAGAGGGGAACCGCTCACCGAATCTCTATGATTTGTTTGCTATTTGCCGAGTGACGAACATTCGGCGCTCGCCCTACCCACCGCGTGTCAGTCTTTCGGACTCATCAAAGGAAGAAAACAAATCGGCTGGTCGGAATTGGGAGAATAGCAGCTCACTGCTCGGTAAATGCCGAACATGTGATGCATGAACTCTGCGAGATATCTGGAGAGGATATTGAATGGCGGCGACCCTTGATGCGCTTCTCCGAGCGTAGGGTCTACGCCCTCCCATCTCAGAGCGCCTTGCCGTCCGGCAGCGGCTCCCACCTCCGCTGCACCTCCTCCTCCTCCTCCACCTGCTCCGCGTCCGCGCCATTGGCTCCCACCGCCCGCCCGCGGCCGCCCGCTGCCCGTAACTCATAACCGGGCGCCCCCGCCCCCTCATTCGGGAGCCCCACGCCGCGCCGTGCCTCGCCGGGAGCCGCTGCCGGGCTCATTGGCGCGCGCCCCCGCCTCCATTGGCTCTACGCGCCAGGTGCGAGCCTCCCCGCCCCCGCCCCGGCCCCCGCCCGCCCACGGGGCCTTTCAAAGGCGCCGCACCGCACCGCACCGCACGCGCTGCGGGAGAGACGCCCTTCCGCACCTGCGGCTCCCAGAGGCGGCTGCGCCACGCCCACAGCCCAGCCAACGCGTTCGCCGCATTGCCTCTCCATGCCACGGGAATTAGACACCCTTTGCATTCAGGCATACCTCGCAGTTTGGACTCCAGATGAGTAGCTGCAAAGTACTGAGTTTTCTTCATTTCAGCTCTTTAGCTACGAAATTCAATTCAATGCACTTATACCCGGTTAGTTCTATATGGCGGGGGGCTGCTTACTAACTAGCCTTATATTCTATACTTACAATCTACTCTTAATTTTAGTCTACTACTTAATTCTAAATACATTCATATTTACAATGATTAATAGTATAAAACATATTTTAAAAACACCCTCTCGCAATAAACCTAGATAATGAATTGACAGTTTCTTTTCAGCCAGGCTCTTAAAACTTACTAAAGGTCTGAACTTTAAATGAATAAATGTCAGTACGTTTAGAATAATATTAGAATACTTTTCTTCTCGACAACATGATTGCTTCTCGTCTAAAACGTTGACTAAACATCGTGAAATTGACTGGATGGTTTTTCGACTAATACATGAAATGTCCACACTACCTTCTTGCCGGACATAGGGAAATTAAAGCGTTTGAATATTCCAAACTTTTACGGAACATTATTGTCTAAATCAATAAGAGTTTTTCCAAAGCAATTCGTAAATGCAGAATACGAAATTGGTTACAACTCTGTTTCGAACATAATTCAAGGGGAATAAAATAATAAAAAGTATTTTCTCATGTTCCTTACTTTCATCTTAAATTCAATGACTTTGTCAGAAATGACAAGTAATGCATGCATTGTACACTTGTGTATTCCCTTGGAATTTTCCATTTATTTAAATATAGAAACTTTAAAGAAGATAGAATACTTTAAAGAAGTTCAGGATCTATAACTTGCAACATCAACTGGTAGTGCTTGAGAACTTGTTGAGTTTTCTTCTCACCTGTAAATGTTCGTTTTATTGTAATAAATACAGAATCACAGTCCCTACTTTATAATACTACATTACAAAACCGAAAACTTGCACTTTTGCAATAAAATTTCTTGTTAAATAAAAACCCTTTGCAACACGAAAATGCCTCCAGTTGACTAATTATAATAATCTTCTTAAAATCAAAACGGAAAAGTAAGCTCATGTGGAAAAGAGACATTGCTTTTCACATAGGAATTGCAGGCAAACATTTTTTTTCACATTATCGACTTTTACATAAAATATATCTCATGGCAATATTCAATATATGTGCGTGTAACCATTTTACCATTAACCCCATAGACGTATTTTGTTAAGTAATCCAATGGCGAGCACCAGATTGCAAAAATTGCTTCGTATCCCAGAGCTAATTTCCTCATTTTTATTAGCTTATCGCCCCGGTGGCTGGTGCCGCCCCTGCGAGCGCATTCCGTACCCTCCCTCTCCCCGGCCGGCTCCAAAATTCCTCATAAATAACCCCGCCCCGATAGAACGCCCGCGTAATAACATCGGGGCCGGGCCGAGCGCGCGCGCATTTTCCAAATGAATCCCATGACGGCCGAAACGCCGCCGCCCGCCGTTGCAAATTAACACGCAAAAATGACCGCGCGCGGTTTCATCTCGTTCGCAGCCCCGCCCGCCCCCCGCCCCCCCCCCGCCCCCCGCCCCCGCCGCCGGAGCGCGCGCGTAATGGAGTTGCGGGCGCCCCGGCAGGGCGCCGGTCGCGACCCGCGCGCTTTTTCACCCGCCGTCGAAGCGCCCGCACACGTAAATTGGGCCTTTGGCAATTACGGGGAATCGGGGAAACAACCCGCGGAGCGGCGGCGGCTCAGCGGCAGCGTGCTTTTAGTGCTGCGGGTTGCTTCAACTATTGCGATCATTCGTTCAGTATTTGTAGTGCGGGCTATACCCCGGGAGTTGGCCCGGGTCTACCTCCTCCGTTTGGACGTGCGACTGTGCACATAGTCGTCGGCTTGCACTTTTCCCTTATTTTCCCTAACCCTGCCGGTACAAGCTCTGAACTCACGACAATTCCCACATTTGTGGCAATATAATCCAGTAAGTGTGTGTGTGTGTGTGTGTGTGTGTATGTATGTGTATGTGTATATGTGTGTGTATGTGTATGTGTGTGCATGTGTGTGTATATGTGTGTGTATGTGTGTGTATGTGTGTGTCTGTGTGTATATATGTGTGTGTATGTCTGTGTGTGTATGTGTGTAAGTGAACAAGAGGGAAGAAGGATGAACGAAAGATCTCGCGGGGTCCTTGGCCCCTTCGTTAGGATAGTTCTCCGGCATTCGCCTGGTATGGACTGGAGAAGAGGTGGGGCACGGCCGCTCGAATTCTCCCCCGGGACAATGCAAACATTCTTCCCATCGACGCAACTAGTATCGAAAATCCTCACGTCAATTGTCGCACCCTAAGACCTCTCAGTCAACGACACTTCAGAGGCAACTAATATAGCACAGGCGGCGACGGCGACGAGGGCGGTGGCAGCGGGGCGCGGTCGCCGGCCGCGAAATTGTTGTTCCACGCTTAGGGAGACAGAAAAACATCCATATTATCTAACAGAAACATCGATATTACAACATCGATGTTTTCCTTTCGATATTTTCTTCAGAACGATTTTTTTCAGAAACATCGATAATTTCAAGAAAATAATCTGCTGATCAAAATAAAATTCCCCATTCTTATTTTAGTTGTGCTTTGCTCACAGCCTATTGATAACTGTCAGCGTTGTCGACCCGCAGGTGGCACGAAAACGTTTGCAGCCTTTCTTCAGTATTGTTACCTTTTGATTAACGTTTGCAACCTTTCTTCAGTATTGTTACCTTTTTGATTATTTTGCACGTGGTAATGCCGTTAAACTGCAATTTGAACCTTGACTACTTAGAATATTGATTAGAACGATAAAATGACGGTCAAATTTAAGACAGGAATGTACTTCAAACTAACATTGATACGTTATATACCACATTAAGTCATTTTACTTCGAAATGTTTCATCACATTTAAAACTTTTAAGCATCGATGTTATTGTCGATATTTTCATCAGCTTCGAAAATCTTTTGGTCGAAGAATCGATGTCTTGCAAGAATTCGCCATCACTGTCCGCGCTGGACCAACCGCGTTTCCTCGGCGCACGCGGAGAAAGGCACGCCGCTCCACGCTGTTCCACGCCGTTCCACGCCGCTCCGCGCCACTCCGCCCCGCCCCTGTCCGCTCCGCGCCGCTCGCCAGCCGGAATGACGGCTTCGCAAAAGGCAGCGCGGCGGCGGATGGCGCTCCACTGAACACTGCGCCTTCCCAAATAAGCGCTCGGCGTCCGCAATTGCCAAAGTTCATTCCGTTCACGGGGGATAAAGACTTCCGAAGCGCAGAAAAAGCGCGCTATTCTCGCCAATTTACGCCAATTATTACTATTTGCGAGCAGTTGACAAATCCCGGGAGTACCTGGAATGATTGGAGTTTCAACAGGATTCGATGCGAACTAATTAGTCGGCTGAAGAAGACGTCTCATCGACGGCGCGTGGACAGCCAACATCCGGTGAAGTTTTCACTCGTCGAGAAAACTCTAGAGAAGACGTAGGTAAGGTCTTGGTAAGGCAGGAGTAATTACTGAAATGAGGTCCCCTGGAAATTACAAATTAAAGCCTCATCTTTGTTCTGATAGATCTTCGTTTTCCGTACGCACATGTACGCACTCTGGTACTACTTAATAGATGTCATTATGTATATCCTTCCCGGCTTCCATCTTCAGTTGTTTTGAATTGTAACAAGATGTCGCGTATTTTCTTAACGTTTCAACGGGAGCAAAACAAGGAAGCACTCAGACAAACAGCAACCCCGGAGTGTTGAAAGAAATATGACCGATGGGGGCGTCGGTTTATCGTCGTATATCCACACATTTTAATAAACATGCACTTAAATTTGAAAATATTTCAATGTGATAGTGCCCAATGTAATCGGGTATGGACAAAACATGAGCGATTCATTTTGATTAAAAACTGCTGCACTTTTTGGGTCTCGTGACACCATGCCAAACATTGTAGTATAACAGATGTGCATTAAGAAATACATCCGACATTCATTTTCCAACTTTTCATTTTCGTTCAAAGTAAATTGCCCATAGGGTCCGCGAATATATCAAGCCGTTTCATGGACGATTATTTACAAAATATTTTAACCACTGAACTACGACCACAATCTGCCATTCGATAAATACACCAGGAGTTTTATATTGTTGATGTTTCTATTGTAATAGGACTTTTATGTAAAATGACATTTATCCTTTCAGCAATAAGCTCTATGGTCAATTGATATTTCCCCCCGAACCAAATGCCATAGCTAATATTTCGCTTAATGATACGCCACATGACGTTTGTGTGTGTATTTTGGGCGGGAGGGGATATTGAGGGAGAGGAGAACACTTCCTACACTGATTCCCTTGCGTGTGTCGCGTACAGTCAACACAGAATCTAGCGTGCTTAAAACCCGGTGTTAGCTGCGTTAGATTTCTTTAAAACTCCATGTGTGTGAATTTATTAAATGTTTTACAATTTTCGTTCTCGTTAGCAATCATACATCCAACATTCCTAATGAACATGCATTTGAAATAATAAGCAAAATAACGGTTTTCGTTTGCCAAGTTGTACACTACATCGCTACCGTTATGGGTTATAGAAGAAGTGCCCAGTTCAGTGCTACTGTAGTGGACTACACCTCGCCGAGGGGCGGAGAGAACTAATAGCGTGCACGCACGAGCCTCCGTGCAACGATGTGTAATATTTCATTTGACTGTAGATTCATTTAAACATTACAATTGATTTTAGAACCCTAATAATATCGAATTAACTTCATATTCTGCACATGAAAATCGTCATAGGTGTACGTAGGAGCTTGCACGCACGCGCGCAAACATATACACACACACACACACACACACACACACACACACAAACAAACAATCACGCACGCGCGCGCACATGCACACAGACAAACGCACATCCAAACAAACACACGAACAAGCGTACACACACAAACACAAAAAACACGCACACACAAACAATCTAAGGCAAGGTGAACTCGACACTGCGCTGAAGATGCGTATCATCAACCCTTTCTGCCCAAAATGGCCGCAGCGCTTGAAACCGAGCCGCATGCCGCCCCGCGTTGTAAACCAGAGCTGCTTAGCTCGGCGGCGTAGGCGACAATGAGGCGAGCGGGAGGGAGGGCGGGGTGGCGGATGGTGGGAGAGAGGGTGGGCGGGCGAACGGGCGCGGGCGGGCGCGGGCGAGCGTGGGAAGCGGCGCGGCCGGGCCAAAGCATTCCGATCGGATTCCCGCGCGGCGGCGGCGGCCGCAGCCAGATAAATCAGCGAGCGGCGCGTTTGAAGCCCCCGCCCCGCCCGCCCCGCGCCGCCCGTTCCCGCGCCCCTCCCCCGCCCGCGCCCGCGCCGCGCGGGCCGGCGTCCCCGCATTCCGCTGCTCGCCCTCCCCTCCCCGCCCCGCCCCGCCCGCGGTAGCCGCGGATTCGCCCGCTTCGCCCCACCCCTCCCCTCGCCCCTCCCCCGCCCCGCCCCCACCCTCCGCGCTCGGCTTTTGTCCGATGGCGCCACTGGTTCCCCGGCCGAGTAACGCTCGCTGGCAGATTCACCGCCGGAACACAATTTTCGATCTCGTTAGCACTCGACCACTTTCGTTTGATGGCCGTTGATTGTATTCATCTGTTCCGATCGAAACTGGTTGGGAATTCCTTTGGACGGTGGCCTGCATTTTATTAATGAGCTACGTGCGTGATCACATTTCGCCGCAGGAAAACCATTGCTCTAATGCACCGATTCATCTTGCACATTTTTATTTACATCATCTTACTCAAATTTTATGCTTTGGAGTAAATAATGTAATTGGAAATGCAAACACGAATTTTAGTATAGAAGATGTTGAAATGACATTATTCGAAATGACTGAAAGAAGCATTTTAGGAAGTTTTTCATGTAAAGCATATTAAAGTTTCGCAAATATCAATTAGGTGCCTGTTTTCTGCACAATATATAATATTATTTGTGTAATGATACAAAGTAACATTGATCACTTCATCTTAAGTACAAAAGGATGTCGTATTATAAAATTCATTTCCTACAGAGATAAAAGATAAATACTCAAAACAGACATACCTTTCAATCCGATCTTCGAAGATATGCATAGTCACTGGAACATCACGGACAGTTAACTGACATTTTAGGCACCAATGTGTGTAGAAAATGAATAATCATTCAGCGACAGAAAATTTGTTCAGCTCCAAAAGTTCAGATTTCCAGTGGAAGTTGTTTCTCCCCTTAAAAACATTTGTGTATATGTGTCGGGGAGCAATGGTATCATTACAAGGTAAAAAATATAAATACAAAACCTGCCACGTAACCGCCCGCAAGCACTGCGCCTTAAGGTTACCCCATGCTTCAATGAGCCGCCACGAGTCGAGAATAATGACGACGCACACACCAGTCGCGACTTGGCGCTGTAGTGCTTATTTTGTTTATATGTACAGTACTATGCCCAATGCTAGACTTAATAGCAGATTTATTAAGACCTAATAATGTGTTCGCACTATTCTGTAGCATAAATACGGGAGCCTGTAGTACGAGTTAAATGTTTTCTACAAAAGAAGATCTCCCAAGATACGTTTTCTTACTTATACACGTCATAATAGTATAAACCATGTTATAAACTAAGTTTTTTTACTGACAAAAAATATTTCAACACTTAAGTGTATCAAGAGAACGACGCCTATACGTACAGGCTGCCACCAACGAAAAGCTAAATGCATGAAAATACTTGTAGGAAAACTGAGTAGACTGTCAAATGGGAATTTACATTACCAATAAATATAGGATTAGTTAATGGTTATTGGTTGCTTCATTCAACTTCTAGTTTGCGAACGTTTCGGAATATTATCGTTCCCTCCTCAGGAATGTTGGAGATATAATTAGATGTATCTCACAGACTAAACAATCCTAAAACGTTGGCAAATTGGGAGTTTATCAAACTGACCAATACCAATTAACTATTCCTAGAATTAATAGAATTCAAGAGGTATTACCAAAACGTCCAATCTGACCAAATCGTAATCCCGGGGCAGTGCCGGTCCCGAGGGGCGCGGGAATAAACAGTAGGTCCCTAATTTCGTCTCAAGAGCATCACGTTCACTCAGAAAATGTACCGAAGCGCGCGGGAACAAACAGTAGATCCCTAATTTCGTGTCAGGAGCGTCACATAGACGCAGAAAATGAGCCTCCCTGGCGGGAGCCCGTGGCGGGCAGCGGCGCCAACCAGATCCTCGCGGGGCGACCATTCAGGCGCGCGCCCAGGCGCGTCGATCGCCGTCGCATGATCGAGCGCCCTTTGAGGCGGCGGCGGCGGCGGCGGCCGACCGGCAAGCGCGACATTCCCGGATTCGGTGGTGTAGCGGTTAGCGTACCGGACCGTCATACCCAAGTTGGCGGGTTCAAACCCGATCGAAGCAGTGGATTTTTAAGGGCGAAAAAATCCTTCGAACGCCTTCCTTCGGAGGTGAAGTAAAGCCGGCTGTCCCATGTTAGTAGATTTACTGCATGTAAAAGAGCCTCAAGCGTAAATGAAGCCTCTGAGCTAAATTCAAATCGCCTGTTTCGTCGCCCGAGATAACACTTTCTTTCTCCGCTAGTTGGTGAAAGGAGTGTAGCGAAATTTGCGTGGTCAGACGGAAGAGCGGGCCTGACGGCCCGAGTCTCCCCACGTAAAAGAAGGCATTCAACTAACATTCCCAGGGCGCCGAATCCTCCGCTGTGCGTTTCGGAGCTCTACCCAGGGCCTTTAACTGCCATATACCATGGTGATCATACAGTGGCCATATAGACCATTACAGTGGCGCGCTCTCCTCCAGCACCTTCTTACAGGAACTAAAACCGAACTGCTTCCAACGATACTTCAAACGTGCGTGACTGCTGCATAGGTTCACGAGACGCAAGCAGGCGCGTCATGTTACAAAAGCTAGCATCGATGTCCTTGCTTTCTCCGGAGGTTTCTCATATATAACGAATAATTGAACATTTAGAAGACAAATCGAAATCAATATTAGATGTAGGCTCCCCATCGTAACTTTTTATTGTGGCATAAAGCTTTTTCGGCCGCATTGCGGCCATCTTCAGTGCTACAAAAATAATAATAGTAGTAATAATAATAATAATAATAATAATAATAATAATAATAATAATATATCTAAATTACAAAAAATTTTAAAAATTTTAAAGAATTAAAAACTTTATACAGAATATTGTCAAGAATTGGATTTTAAAGAAAATGTAAAATGTGAAATGGACATATAAATTTTTTTTAAAAAAATGACAAATGAAAATTAAATTAAATAAATGGAATCTATTACAAATAATATTATGAAGCAAACTGGAGTGAAAGAAAACTGGAAAAGTATAATATAAAATGTGTAAATGGAAACATAATTTTGAATAACAAATGTACAGTCGATGACACAAATTCTGGGCGATACCCTATGCGGCCAAATCTGGCCTTTCCACAGCTTGGACAACCACGTCTGGGCACATGACCAATCCCGGAGCCTAGGCAAAGCGGCTCTTATCATTGGCTTTTGCGCCAAGATTCAGACACTTCCCCCTTCCTCCCCTTGAAGATTTTCCTCCTCGTTATCTCAAAGGGGCGGAGCAATTTTTGAGGTGATTGACGTCGGCGTCGCTGCTTCGCTATCGGGGAGGGGAGCAGGTAAGTTAACGCAGGCGAAACGGACGCTGACGACCCACGCGCCAGCCGGTCATGGGGCAAGAGCAATGGCATTTTTATCGAATTCTTTATACATAAATGGCAAATGCGAATATACATAGCAAATGTTAATTTTTTATTTGTGGAAATCTTCACTCAAGTCAAATATGTTATTAACTATTTTTGAATAACCACCTGTTAAAAGAAGAATAAATTAAATTAGAAGAAAAAATAAAGTCTTAAAATGTTACGATTCGATGTAATTTTCTTAAAACGAGCTATTAAGAAAGTAACAAAAACGTCTTTGAATAAACTTGAAAGATACTGAGTTTGTAGCTAAGAAATTTCAATGCCGTTACAATTTTCCAGTTAAAATGTTTAAATGGAACACAGGTGTTCTCAAAGGTACTATTTTCACAACTTATATTATGTTTTAGTGTGACCTCCATAAACAGTGTCTGGAGTATTATGTTCGATTGAAGGAGCTCCATCACAATCCAAAGAAACTCCAGGAAACTCACTTTACCACAGTTATCGATATTCAAGTAAGGCACCGTTTTATTCACAGGAATCACACGGTCGTTGTTTTCTATTGTTTTGTGAAATAATTTTTGCCTTTGTAAGGTATACGCATGAGGAATATTTTCTGCCTAGAAGAGGAATCCCAATACAATAATGTGCATCAAACATCATAATTCATTTGATTTTAGATAGACACCTACAACATCAGTGTTTTCATGAACTCGCAAGACTCCAAATCCGAACAATTGATCTATTTTATTTACTATTTACACAAAATTCAACTTCATAGTTTCTTAAAATAAACGAAATGTGAATTGTGCTTAATCACCTTAACAATTGCGTAGTGCAACATTATTGGCAAAATTGCCAGAAAAGATATGACAAATACATAGATTGATTTTAAATCATATGATGATTATGATCAGGGTTTTAAAGGCGCTTCAACATGTCATTGGAGCTCGTGCCAATCAGTAAAATAATTTTTATTTATTATAAATTGAGTAAAAATATAGTAAAGTCTGACCAATTATGAAATGAAATAACTGATAAAGAGAATGTTTCATGAACAATAAAAAATCAGTTCATAGAAGGCATTTTAAAAATCACCCTCATCTCTCGCGATGTCTTCTCCGAATACCGCTTGAATTATTGCAGTGCACGAGAGCATTCTATAGGGTAAGGTCTGTTCATTTCTTGCAAGTGCGGAGTGGGCAAACGCGATAAGATGTCCTTGTAAGAAGGGGCAGTGCTCGATCCGAAGGTGAATGAAAATTACTTCCTCGCGCCCTTGAGCCACGCATGACGACCAGGTTTTTATGGGGTTCTTGATCCTTGTGAGTTTGAAATAAGAATTCGGTTACTCTTTTTGCCATGCACGATATAACCTTTTAATGTTAATGATAAGAGTAACTTATTCATTTTACTCTATTAATGTTACTGTGTTTTTTTAAAAAAATCATCTGTTAAAAAATCAGTGGTGCTTAGATATAGTACAAACTTCCTCGTACTATCTGTGAGTGTTATAATTGTAACTCACATAATATACTAATATTAAGGGGATAATATTAGGGTTAGCAATTTTCAGCATTCATGATTTTTCGGGAGAGGTTGAGATCAATTCCACGATTTATTATAATTTTTAACGATTTTAACGACGCGAACGCATGGCAGTACTGCCGGTAAGCTTGAACGTCAGTGTGCCTTTATTCGCCACAGTGTAAACAAAGTTTTGTTTCTGAGTGCTACACATGTCGAGTTGCAGCTGAAGCACACAGAATTCATGTTGAGATTTACCGTGAACATGCGACATGCAGAGATTGGTTTCGACGCTTCAAAAATAACGCTTTTGATCTTTGAGATAAAGAGCATACTGGCGCACCGAAAACTTTAAAGACAAAGAGTTGGAGGCATTACTTAATGAAGACGCATGTCAAATGATACTTTACATTCCATAGATTATATTAAGTTTCCGAAATTTTACAAAATTTAGAAACAATATTGACAATTACAATGTTGAAATGTTTTGTCTTATGTGGTTCTTTAGTGATCTTTTATGGATTAGGGAAAACAGTGTTTGCGTAGGTTTGCTTATTTAGAAGAAGTGGGTGTAACACGATTTAATTCCAATGTCATGTGAAAATCATTGTGTGCATTGCTCGCCTTCCGAAAATAAAAATATCGTAACTTGAAAATACAAATTGTTGTACTTTAAGTCCATTGCTTTGGGTTGTAAATAAAACATAAATTACGTGTAACTTACACATTATATTGATGTATGTATATCCCAAGTGATTACGCAATAGACTAAAGTTGGAGTTTCTTGCTTTGCAAACGTTCAGATTTAAAAATATTTTATAAGAATCATATCTCGTTCCTTATTCTCACGTAAAATTACTCAAAGATGAGGTATCACATATGATATGTAATGTTCTCGCTAAAGAACACCATGTAAAATGCAATCACTCTTACGTTATTCTGACGTGAAATAATTCTGATCCCCAAAATAAAAGATCAGACCTCATTCGTTTGCTTAGACCTGCACTTCCTAATAATGTCTGCAGTTAAAAACTTACATTGTGACTAAATTAACTTTAAATACTCTTATTTTGTTTATTATTTTACATATCAAATTATTTTTCATAAAAATAGTCATGTTCCGCAACAACACAGAATTTTTGCATTTGGTCTCTGAAAAACGAACCAAGAAGTAATTCACAACTGAAAGTTGCTATCTCGGAGACGTGTTTTGCAACTGACTCTAAAACGTATTTTTTGAAGTTAATTATGTTTTCTTATAAAATAACTAGTTTAGGCAGGCTGCTGTGA
This sequence comes from Acheta domesticus, assembly GCA_031308135.1. Lineage (NCBI taxonomy): Eukaryota > Metazoa > Arthropoda > Insecta > Orthoptera > Gryllidae > Acheta > Acheta domesticus. The sequence continues at coordinate 6,480 of JAHLJT010009433.1, read as the reverse complement.
CAAATTATTTACATTGTATATTAAATATTACTATAATAACGATGAAATGTGGATATGGAATCTATTACTCATTGTCGAGTGTTATTTTTTGCGAAAAAGAGTATTAAAATTGGTTTTGAAATATGTGTTTACTAGGAAATGGCATGCCTTTATTAATGTAATTAAATGTATATGCTACAACTTATGTAAAACTGTTCGTTGCTTCAATATTTACTTTTAAATATTCACCATAATATAACTCGCTATTGCGCCATTTTCTAATGTTCACGATGAATAGTCCCGCCCCTCTGAAATAAAACTAAAGCGGATTAGTCAGCTCCATCCCGAAGGGCGGGGCAGGGGTATGCAAACGGAGGTAAAGTTCGGCTCAGGACATCGCCCATATTTGTGAGACCGAGGGTACATTAGGAGAGAGGTGAAAATAGAAAATGAATAAATATGTAACTAAATAAATAAATGAATTAATAAATTTAGGTGAGCAAACTGACATATCTATTAGAAGGCGGCTGTGGGCCTCAGTCCAGACAAGACAGCGAAGGGCGGAGGCATTGTACGCTATTTAAAGGAAACGTGCAATGGAGGGAGGGGAGACCGCAGGGTTTGTTCTAGGAAATGGCCATTGCGGGAAAGGCCCCGGCGGGTGGCGGAAAAGAGGCAGGCAGAGGGGTTAATGTGCTTTGGAAGCGGCGCCGATTTGGATTATTTCGTGTTTCCAGGTACGTCGACGGATAAGGATATTGATCCCGTAAGTGTTGTGCTTGTTATTTAAGAGAAGTGGCGCTGGATGGGAGGAACCAGAGCCGATCTAGACGTCGGTTTGCAAGGTTTTCCCCACCCAGGAATCTTCCATCTGCAACGCTCCTGTCGGGACAACCTCGAAACTCACGACATGTGATGTAGTGTTGTGCATGTAAGTGTGTGTGAGTGGGTAAGCGGTGAGGATAGGACAACGAAGTGCGCGCGGAGCAACGGAAAGATTGCACTCGCTCCGCGGTCCGTTTGTTAGGAAACCATGGAAAACCCGGTCATAGGCACTGCAGTGACGTCAGTTGATGTCACTGCGCCCGATGGAGAAAAAATACCTCCTCAGTGTTGACGACAATGTAAAACTGTCGGGGAAAAACTTTGAATGTTCTGCAAAAATTAAATGAGTCCTATGAGATTTAAGACTGAAACCAACACCAATTCTCCAACACTGATAAAATGAAGGTATACAAATTCTGGGATAACGGAATATCTTTTTACTGAGACCACAAATATATTCAGTGCTGTAAATATAATTGAAATGTTTTGTACTTACCAAGATCTATTCATGTATGTTGTAGTGGATTATGACAGAATATCCTGTAATCCATCCTTATTTATAACAGTAAAGCAGGTCATATAAATAGAATCACTGATATTTCAGGGAGCATATGTGTCAGGTAAATGCTGGACATTGCATTTGACTCGCTCACTAGTTTTTGCATTTGAAGACAGTCAATCTTGTAACATAAAAAACACTATGTTTGCTTTGCCAATTACAGCATCACAATCACAAACCTCTGATCGCGGTAGACTCTATACTACTTAATAAAGAAATAAAAGCAGATAAGCATTAATTCCATTAATTTTAAGATACTATTAAAATTGAGTATTTATGGTATAAAATCGGTCAATAATAGTAAGCGATGATACATCGGGAGCCCATTACCTTTAATTAAACAAAAAATCACGCTATTTGCAGGTGAAGAAAGTTAATTTTTGTGTGAATGAAAATCGTTAATGTTTTAAATATAAAGTATGTATTCCATTTACAACAAACAAAGAATTTTTTTTCCATTACTAAATAATAGCTTAATCGCGTGCCTCGAAATTTGAAACTAACAGCTGTTTCATTTCTGTAGTCGAATGTGTAATTCACATTAACTAGTAATATAACATATTTCATTCTAAATTAAACTCGTTCATAATATAAATAAATCAGCACATTTTGATCCACAAACCTGGAGAATCCGCTCTCCGTCTCAACGCAAAAGTAAAACTGAGAGTGAAATTGTAGAATTCATGCGAAAGGAATATGAGAGTACCGTGTATTAATCGCTAATGACCTCAACTGAGTACGCGACTTGAAATAAATAAGTTTACCCACATTTGTAGTTACATGTATTTCATGTGCAAAAATTTATATTTGCTACCTGGTACAGATATATCGAGTTGTGAGGCTTATGGAAGCCTAATTTCTAATAATGAGTGAGAATTTTCGTCCCAGTTGCCGGAACATGAGAAGGCCTGTGATCGGGGTGGGGGTGGGGGTGGGAGAGTGTTGAAGTGCATGCCAATGAAGCTGGCGCTGGCGCTCCGTAACGGGGTCGGGCGGAGAGGTAGCGAAGCCTCGCAGGGAGGCGGCGCGGCGGAGCGCGTAGCGTCGCGCTTCGGGGCGGGGCCGGCGCGGCGGCGCTAACGATGCAGGGCGGGGCGGGGCCGCGCAGGATCGGGCCGGGCGGAGTACGGCATGGCATGGCGGGATGGGGCGGATCGGGCCGGACCGGGCCGGGCACGGCGGGGCGGGGATGGCACGGAACGGGATGCGATGAGGAGAGGCGTGGCGGGGCAGGGAGGGGCGGGGATGGCACGGAACGGGACGGGATGGGGAGAGGCGTGGCGGGACGTCGACGGGCAGCGACGGGACGGCGCCGGGGCGGCGTGTCGGCGCGTGCCAGGGGCGCGCGCGGCGTGGCGCGTCGCGTGGCATCGCGAGCCGTGTCTCGGGGGACGTCGCGGCGGCGGCGGCGCCGCCGCCTCCGGCTGCCTCGCGCTCGGCGGCGCGCGGCGGCCCCGGGACGGCCCCGCCTCGCCCGATTTGCGCGCGCGTCTCCGCTCCCGCCCGCCCGCCTGCCTGCCTGCCTTGGAAAGGAGGGCGCCCGCCGCCGCCTCCGCCGCGCACGCGGGCCTTCCGATCGCTTTTAACCCGCCACACATCACCCGCTGTCTTTGCCACCGCGCTTCATTAACCCTCAACTCCTCAATCGATATCGCTCGAGTTTCGCCGTTCTTTTCGATATTTTGGAATCGACTCGTATCTAACACCATTGGGTCGGCCCCTTGTTTGCTTCAGGGTTAAATGTTGCTTCACTCTCTGTACTTGTGTTTTCTTGAGCTCTTTCGGGAATTCGAATTTCCATTTTATCGTGGCAGTAAGTCGATACCTGCACGATAGCCGAATTTGTAGCTAATTTGCCCTCGCAAATAGTTTTCATTATACGGGGATGAATGTTTTCTTATCAGTTCTTGCTGAAAACGTTCGTTTCAACATGTATTCATTATTCAACTCAATATGTATACGAGTTAGAACAGACGTCCAGAGCTCAAGATACATTGCACTTCTTTCCATAGTACGTCACACTGTTTTTAATTGTTTTTGAGGTTAAATAAATTCTATGAATGAAAACATGAACATTTATTTATTTACAATAATAAACGTGCAAAACCCCTTAGAAATGAGGAGGTCGATAACGCCGCCTGCGCCAATGATTATGTTGTATTCAAATTTCTGGGTTTGTGATGCTACCCTCCATTTGAAATTCACGTTAGATTCAACAATCTTCATTGATAAAAACTCTCATTTTACAAGAAAAGTGTTAATATAAGAAAAGAAGTGGGTTCAATTCAATAAAAAAACTGAGTTCCCGCTAATGAGAAATACACGAGAGCGACTCAATTTTGAGTATTTACACGGAGACGGAGAATAAGGAGAATAAATGGAAAGGCAGTTAAAAGAGAGCTGATGTAGGGAAGAAAATTAAGAGATGCAAGTAACCTGTGAAAATTACCATGAATATTTTTTCTCAACACAAATTCGGCGTGAAGAAATCACGATTCCAATCACTGATCTCACAAAGAAGGCCGATGCACTACATGATACACCTTTCTCTCAAAAATGCACTTATTATAATTCCCTGCATCTGAACATTCGCTTATCCGTGAAAGACCGAATACTTGAAAAGACACGACAGGGTGTGTAGCTACCTCCACTGGCAGATCTGTACCGCCCTCGAAGTTCCGAAAACATGCCCCAAGTGGTACGAACACTCACCGAAACCGGTGACGTCTGTTGGATTGTATACGATATTGTACGACCAACAAATTCAAACTGATCGCACGATAGCAGCAAACAAACCGGATATAGTTATCCGGGATTTGGAGAACAAATCGTGTTTACTTGTGGATGTTGCTGTACCTTGCGATCAAAACGTCGTTAGCAAGGAGGCAGAGAAACGTCTTAAATACAAGTGTTTGGAAATCGAGATCAGCCGAATGTGGGGCGTAAAAGCACAGGTCGTCCCGATAGTTATCGGAGCTCTGGGATTTGTTCCGCAAAATTTGTGTAAGAACTTGTCTAAACTCCCAGGTAATCCAAAAGACTGGGAAGTGCAAGAAATAGCTTTATTTGGAACAGCCCACATTTTGCGCAAAGTATTGTAGAGGCACCGACAGTCCCTAGATCTGCTCCTTAGGTAGCTGGTTGCAACCTGGAGTAGATTTTATATTCAGCCGACACATAACATCTTAAGTCGTGATTTAGAGGAATAATAATAATATTATTTTTTACTATAATCAGGTGAATAATAATGGAGGAATGATAAAATAAAATTAATGGTGTAGAGGAACCGTCTGGGTTTCAATTCCACATGAAGTGCCCGGAGTTCGAACATCGCCTGCCAAAGGTGGAAAGCTCTCCGCCACGCCATGGATTCGCTCTTGTGCACATAAACGCTTTTAAATGACGCGTCCTGCGAGGCGGGCGCGGCGCGTGCCGCACCGCAGGGCAGAGCGGGGCCGCGCACTTCAAAGCGGCCGCCGCCGCATCCTTCCGCCCCCTGAGCGGCTGCACCAGTGCGTCTGGCGGCGCAACGAGCTGCAATTGCGACAAATGCTGCGCCTTGACGCGGCGCGGCGCGGCGCGGCGCACGGGGTCAGCGCGGTCAGCGAGCAGACGCCCAGCTGTGCACCGCCCCTCCAGGCTGGCCCCTCCAGACGACCCTCCCTGATTCATCTCGTTCCCGGAATGGAACCCCCCGCCGCGAGCTCCACTCCACATGGCGTATTGCGCACGAATCGTCACATACGCAAAAAATAGAATAGAGCTATGACGTATGGACAATATTTTTAAAAAAGTAAAAACCACGCCTGAAAATTAAATCGTAAATACCTTTTAAAAGAATACATTAATTATTCTAGTACGCCACGATGGAAGAGCCACCATTCATGCCCGGCAAACGTTGTGCTGCCCTTCATCTCCCTCTTTCCCCTCCCATCACCCTTTTCCACCGTCTCTCCCTCCCTCACCCTGTGCGTCTGTCTCTGCCGCTCTGTGTCCCTCTCATTTACATTTACTTGCAGGTTCTGCACGTCTCTGAGCAGGTGAGGTAATATCTACACGTGCCGGACCAGCAAAAGTGTAATAGAATGTTCGAGAAGAGCTCATTCTCATTCACGTGTGAGAAACGTTTCTTTGAGACCTTCGGCCTCAAAAATATAGACTCAAAATGCTGCCGACGGTGTTACAGGTTGCATTTGACGTTAATATTTAGTTTTGTTCTACAGAGCCGTGTAGTGGAGTTACAACAGAATTAACACACACAAACCTTCTGGGTGAAAAAACACGTAGAAGTGCCCATTTCATGGAGATAGGTCCAACGGTGTCGGAGTTTTGCTTTTATATATCTACCAACATCCAGTTTTATATATATATATATATATATATATATATATATATATATATATATATATATAAGAAGGAAAGTGAAGACTTCCACGGCCGGAACCAGAGTGTACTTGGCTGTCCGCGAGACGCAGCGCCCGAGACTTAGATGACGTTTCGGCCTGTGTTTCATGCTGTGACCTTTTCTAGGGCAAAATGGTTGCACGTTAGCATCTGTGCCTAGGACTCGGTGTCTCCCGGACTGTGAAGTACATGCAGAATATCATCATATATCAAACAGCTTTATTTATGTATTAGTCATCAAGCGTCGTTCTTTAACACATTTAAAGATGGCACGAAATGGTGTGGTGTTTATGAAATTATCATTATTATCAAAGTAATTATGAGGCTGTGTTTGGTCCTATATGTTTGTTTCAGCTTCAAACCCTTTGTCTTCACCGGGCCCGCAGCCGCCCCAGAAAATCGCTCCGAAGATGGTCCAATAAGCTTCAAGCTGAAAGAAACTTATGTGACAAAACACCACCTCATAATTACTTTTACACTTTCGAGTCTTCACTTGTAATCTGGGTTGTTGAGACGGAGCAAATATTTTTACTTTTTCGTTTGTACTTCGTTAAAAGAGAAAGTTATGTAAAAGAAAACACACTATTTTTCAAACAAAAACACGTTTTGTAAGTGAGGAATACCTAAGTACCCTGACACCGAGTACTTGTATTTTTCTTCCTTCTGTATGTAGCAAAATATTTTCTTCCGTATGTAGTGTACACAGAATTCAC
>JAHLJT010009432.1:0-96967 GCA_031308135.1 Acheta domesticus | reverse complement strand
AGGAAGCAGGGCGAGCTTTTCGTTATGACTCTCGATTTGACTATTTACACATATCTCTGTTCAAAGGTAAAATGGAAAATATTTTTATGTTTGGGTCATCTCTGTTGAACATTTTTCTTCAATAGGCAGTAGTAGTAATTAAGTAATGGTCCTACATATTAAGACTAATCTCCCAAATCTGCTGTTGTTTCGCATGTCAGTTGCTCCCAGTGAATTAATTCATCTATATTTTCTATAAACTTGCAAAAATTAATTTATCTAAAATATTTATGTCTAATCTAATAACAAAATTCTGAGACCCCTTGGTTTCTATAATTCACATTTCAAATCCATAGTATCTCGACACTTCAAATCAAATAACGAAGCTAATAGTGTCTTGTTAGGTGGTTCAGACATTGTCAATTTATTATGTATACATAATGTACAGGTTCGTGGATCAGTATTGCTGTTATGTTGCGATGATATGATGATTGATTTACCTAAACAAATAAGTTTTATACTACATGTTACTAGCACATAGATCTTTAAACATACATATTCTAATCATCTTCAAAACAATTATAAAAACCGCAATTACTTTCAGCATAGATATTTCATTTACTTTTTATTATTACGATTCATCAATACGTTACGACATCTATATTGTCCGGATCTGTCAACTAGCGTACCCATGCGAGAACTCTCGGATGTTTCGTATACTCTGCTTAAACTGTAAGTCCCTTCAAGGTCACGAGTTGGCAGCAGATAAATTTAATCTTTCTTTATAAATACTATAGAAGCAAAAAATATGAAAAAGAGTTAGTTTTACAATTTGACAATTTATTGAAAGTGTTGGTATAATACATGAAACTGCCGTCCTTTGGCTCGACAGCCTGCTACGGGCCCAGCTGACCGGCGGTGACACAGCCTCTCGGCCACGGGTGTTCGAGTGGTTTAGCACGAGGACATCCCTTACGAATACACCGCTCTTCTCAACCTTAGGATGGGCTTTCTCATCGTCACACAGCAATCGATACTGAGACATTTGAAGGAAAGCGCACAGTTCTAATTACCGGTCGGGGATCGAGCTCGGGTTGTTTCATGGAAAGCGAACACGCTAACCAATAAGCCACCGAGGGTGGGATATAAAACTCAACAAAAGAATACATGGAGAGTCTACAATTTGTACAAGTATTTTACGAGTGTTTTGTATTAACAGTTTAGATTTGTTTATTGTTTTTATCTATAAAGTAAGGAATGTTTGGGAGCTGAAACTCCCAATTAGAAAAATGTAACTTTCTTTCGTAAGAAAGGAACGAGGCACACCGGAAATTTTCAAATAGGAAGGGAAAAAACTGACGGGGCTAGCTTGGGGGGCAGATATACAATGGGAGAGAAGTAGGCCCCACTGCACGGCATGAATAAATGGAATACCTCTTCATGGCTAAAAACTTACAGTATAAATGCCTTGGCAACGCCGGGTAGTTCAGCTAGTAAATAAATAAAAACTGAATGCAGTTAACACAAATATTTTTATTTCATTAATTTACAATATGAAACAGAAACGTTTGCTGCGTAAAATAAATGGAGTATTTTCACAAATTTAATGCCACAAATACAGGAATATTACTGAACCTTAAGTTATAAACACAATAAAAACAAAAAATAAAAACAAAGAAGAGACATAGCAAAAATGATGCGAATGGTTCAATGTAATGAATATTTTATTCCTTTGCTAACCATTTGGAGAACAAATATAAAATCTCAAATGCTAAAACCGAAACAAATAAAGGGATGTAGTACCTTATTGATTCCATTAGTAATTTAATGTGTAGACAAAATTTAATTTTTTTTCAAAGAGATGAATTGTTCGTCCTTATATCTGATAATATTAAATTTTAGGTTAGAGCAACATTGCATCCTCAATCATGTCATTTCCATACACTGAAATTCTTGTTGATGCTTTAGAATGTGGAATCCTTCAGGTACTGTTTGCATTTCCCCCCTGGGAAGTAGTACCATTCGCATAATTTCTGGTCCCTTTCGCAGCTGCTGGTACTGGTATCTAATCTCTGGACTTTCCTATTTGGAAATAAAAATATTCATTTTAAAGGATATCTTATGAGTCACTTTTTCTAAATATGAATATTCATTGAATAAAGAAAAGGTTTCATTCCGTGTAGACAATCAGGTGATAATAAAAATGTATTTCAGTACAAGGTTGGATGAAATTTGTACATAAAAAAAAAGGGGAGTTCTAACAATGTGTCAGAGATAAATTGTCTCCATCATCACAAATCATTTGTCTCACCAAATGTCAATCACAATCACATGCTCCATCACAAATCATTTGTCTCCATCGTCAGGTACTTTTTGGCTTATACCAATATAAGCCAAAAACGACGATGATTGAGACAAATGATATTACATTCACTTACTTAAGTAACTAATTAACTTTACGATTTACAAACTTAGACTTAATCCAATGTAAGCCAAAAAAAACTACCTGATGATGGAGACAACCATGATTCTGAAACATTGTAAAAAGCCAAACTTTGTTTTATGTACAAATTTCAACCTTGTATGAATATTTTTTATTATCACCTGATGTGCGTAGAATGAGTGAAAACCTTTCTTTATGCAATCAAGAAAGACAAACAATAAAAACTTATGAATCTTATTTATGTTGTCTGTTGTATACCAAATGAAACAATCCTCTGCGTTCTGCAACAACAATTTATTATTCATAAAATCCAAATAATAATACACAAAATTCTGCCAGGAGTCCCAATATCGAAGATACGTTTTTATAGCCGGGTCGTTATACTGATTACAAATGCCGTTAATCAAGAATCACAAGTGAGTATGCCAGGTACAATGTTCAAGTCCAGTTGATGTTCTACAAAATGCGGTCGGTGACGGAATGGCGGGGGCCCTGGCCCGCGGCTGCCTCGTCGGCTTTTCCACCCCTTCGCAGGGGAAGGGAGTCGGCTGCGTGCCCCCTCTTCTACAGGAGGAGGGAGGGGGGGGCGCCTTCCACGCCTTGGCCGCTCTCCTGGGGCGGTGAGGCGTATCGCTTCTGCAGGCGCTCTCTGCGGCGCCTGTGCTGGCCTCTGGCGTTGCTGGCGGACTTTTGTAGTGCCGGCACAGGCGGACACTACACCCTCCCCACCTAATTGTGGGAGTATGGGGCGAGGTGCTTCTGCAGGCGCGCTCTACGGCGCCTGTGCTGGCCTGTGGCGCTGCTGGCGGACTTTTGTAGTTCCGGCACAGGCGGACACTACACCCTCCCACCTAATTGTGGGAGTAGGGGGGTGATGCGCTTCTGCAAGCGCGGGCTGCAGCGGCTGGGTGCTGCCTTCTGCTTCTTCTGCTGCTGCTACCGATCAGGCAACTGCACCGGTCGCGCCTCTTTCTCAGAGGCTGCGTTCTGCATTGCGGCGTCGCTGCATGCAGGCGGGCCCGCCCGATCAGCCGCGGCCCCGTTTGCCGCTGTTCAACTGCTGGTTGGCCACCCGGTGCTGCTGTTGCGACTGGTGCTGACTGCTCGTCGGGCTGCTCGTTCTGCGGCGGCAATTCAACTTCGAGTCCGCCGTTCTGAAAACTAAACAGCCTGTCTGAGTTTTCGTCCTGTTCACTTTGCCTTACCGATTGTGGTTTATCAATGCCGGGTATGTAATACGTCCGGTGCCTAACATTCCTGATACCGCCCTGCGGGGGCTGCTGTAGCTGCTGCTGATTGATGCTGATGAAACCACGGCTCCGGTTGTCGCCGCTGCGTATGCGTCCCTGATGTGGCTTCGTGCCTCCCCACCTAACTGTGGGAGTGGGGGGCGATGCGCTTCCGTAGGCGCGCTCTGCCGGGGCACCTGGGCGCCGTCTTCCGCTACTTCTCCTGCCGCCCACGCAGGGGCTGCTGCAGCTGCTGCCGATGATTGGTGCCACAGCTTCGGTATGCCGCTATGGCGCCTCGTCCATTAGGCTGTGTACTGTCTTTCGGCCTCGCTGCTGTGCGGTTGCCGCTGCTGCGGCGGCTGCTCCGGGTACAGATTCTGCTCCTCTTCCCCGGGGACCATCTTCTGCGTTGCGGCGTCCGTTTCGCTTGGCTGCTGCGTTGCTGCGACTGCTGCTCCTGCGGCGTTATCTCTAAACAATTTCAAAACTGAAATACAACCAAAATTGTGCTTTTTGAGAACAACCCTGTCATGTCTCTTAGTTGTTGCCCGACTAGTTTCCACAAAAAACAGCCTAACAGCTACTTTCTTTAGTTTTTTCTTTCTCTTAACAGCCCGCCTGTCAGTACAATAATTACTAATGTTCGTCACTTGAACTATCACATTGCGCTTTCAAAGATACTGCTTTGCTGCCTAGGCTTCCTAAGTTCAACCCGTGGGGCTTACACTCGCCCATCGCTTACACTCTTACCCGTTTGGTAGCTTGCACTCTAACTTGCCGCCCGTGGCCCTGGCGCCATCGCCTTGAGCCAGGCGTTCTACTTCTACGGTGCACTACGCGACATCTAACCCTTGCATTGCTTACCACCATATGTTGTGAACTTCATACCTCTACTTCGGGCTTTCGCCAACTCTTTCCTACCAAACTTTACTCGAATTGCTTTCTTTCGTGTTGCTGACACCTCTACTTCTAACCAAATGCATTGGCGCTTTACCGTTCTGGTCACTGTCTATACTTTTGGAAACGAGCTCTGTCTTATCATCACAACTGCCACCGTCTAACTCTTTGCTACTAACCGCGGCAGTCCTGTTGTCGCTATCCAGCCTGTATTGCCCGTCTTCTGCTCTTTACAGCACTGTCCGTTGCGCTCTTGCCTACAACTTACAATATGATCGCTGTGTGATTCTATTTCCCTACTCTCAGCGCTTACGCTTTCATCTGCACCACTATTTACTCTACTATTACTACCAGTTTTACCCATATTAACAATTACTTTACCATTACTTTCAGTTTTATACATATTACAATTTACTTTACATATTTCAATTTCATACATATTTACATTTCAATCAATAGCTTCTCTCTAGGAACTACATTATCTGTTACCGAGCCTTCACTAGTCTTCCTTTCGTGTAAACTTCGCTTTAACGTTGTAAGCTCGCTCACCGACACGCTCAAAATTTCCCTCATGTTACTATGACCGTTCATTGGTCTACGCTCACTCTCCGATCTGTTCACTTTCTTACTCTTGCTCTGAGCTTTCTCAACGTTTTGCCTATTTCTACTACTGTCAGTTTCAAAGTCACAATACATTTTTCTACATAATTCTTCCTGATCTACAACTGTATATTTCCATTCATTGCTAATGAATATTCACGAAAATTCTGCATTCCTATCTGCATCTTGCTACAATTCACTTCACATCTAAGGCTTTCTGCTGCTCTATCTTGCTCCTGATTACTACTACTCTTTTGAAGTCTGTTTCTCTTCACAGACCAGTTGCCGTTACAAAGATTCCTACCTGGCTTACTTGTGCGCACTTGATCCTCGCCGAGCGTGTTCACCTTCGCTGAGGGGTCACCGTTTGGTAGCTCACTGCAGCCTCGTCTCCTACCGGGAACGTGGCGACCTTTCCTCGTCTGCCACGCGTCACTCTAGCGCCGAGTCTAGCGACTACCTTGCTGCTTGGCGTCGCTTGGTCCACGACCTCTCTGGAGGTGGCAATGTCCCTCTCGCCAGCCTCGCTAGAAGCCGGGAACGTGGCGACCTTTCCTCGTCTGCCACGTCTCACTCTGGCGCCGAGTCCAGCGACCGCCTTACTGCTTGGCGTCGCCTGGCTCGCGACCTCTCTGGAGGCGGCAATGTCCTCACGCCAACCTCGCTAGAAGCCGCCGCTACCACTCCCTTGGCCTCGTCCACGCTCCGTGATGGCGCCGGCTGCGGCGCATCCTTCAAAAAAGCTTGATTAAGCTGCACTCTACTCTGGAACTCACGTTGCCGTTCTTTCTGCCCGACCACTCGCTGCTCCCTGTGCTCCTTGTGCAAGGCCAGCTGCTGTTGACATTGATTCTCCTTAAATTTTAAACTTTCTACTGGTTCGTGCGGGCTGCGCTGCTGCAATAACTCGTCAGGCTCGCTACTAGGAATGCTTAGAAAAAATGCGCGCTTGCTGTCTTCGTCCGTTACCTTATGGAAAGCGAGGTGTTGCTGCAACCTCGCCGCGTACGAATACCATTTCTCCTTGCGCGCGTCGAAGCAGGGAAAGGACGGTACTACCTGCCGCTGAGCCGCTGGCGTGGCCATGGCCGTGATCGCTTGCAGTAAGGCCGCGTGCCGCTGTAGCTGGCGCTCCTCCCGTCTTTCCTGCCATTCTTCGTGTCGTTGTAACTGCTGTAGTAGCCCGATGAGTTGTGCCGTCTGGTCGCCTGTTGCCATCTTCTTTTACCTCGTCGCCAAATAAATTGTTGTATACCAAATGAAACAATCCTCTGCGTTCTGCAACAACAATTTATTATTCAAAATCCCAAATAATAATACACAAAATCTGCCAGGAGTCCCAATATCGAAGATACGTTTTTATAGCGGGTCGTTATACTGATTACAAAATGCCGTTAATCAAGAATCACAAGTGAGTATGCCAGGTACAATGTTCAAGTCAGTTGATGTTCTCTACAAAATGCGGTCGGTGACGGAAAGGCGGGGCCCTGGCCCCGCGGCTGCCTCGTCGGCTTTTCACCCCTTCGCAGGGGAAGGGAGTGCTGCGTGCCCCCTCTTCTACAGGAGGAGGGAGGGGGGGCGCCTTCCACGCCTTGGCCGCTCTCCTGGGGCGGTGAGGCGTATCGCTTCTGCAGGCGCTCTCTGCGGCGCCTGTGCTGGCCTCTGGCGTTGCTGGCGGACTTTTGTAGTGCCGGCACAGGCGGGACACTACACCCCTCTCCACCTAATTGTGGGAAGTATGGGGCGAGGTGCTTCTGCAGGCGCGCTCTACGGCGCCTGTGCTGGCCTGTGGCGCTGCTGGCGGACTTTTGTAGTTCCGGCACAGGCGGACACTACAATGTCTATGATTGTAGAAATTGTAAAAATAAACTGGTTTCATCACTGACAACAAAAGTTTGCTGACAATAAAGAAACGTGTTTCATTTATCTACAATGTCAACGATATGTTACAAATCCATCAACGTTATAGTAAAGATTACCAAAGATGAACTTCAGGAAACATAAGTGTTTCAATTCATTACAAATTGAGAGTGTAGAATTAGATTTTTAAAAAGAGAATAAATGAAAAAATAAATTCTGCACTCTACAAATGCTTTGAAGGATGGTTCGGTTGTTAAAAAATTGATAATAAAATTACTAGCAATAAACAAATTGAAAAAACCAAAACAATTTGTTTAATTACTTCCCTTATACAACAGATCTTAAATTTTTTAAAATCCTAAGTTCTGAAATTCAATTCCGCAATCAGTCCAAACATAAATAATATTCTAAAAGAATGTTTGATATTGGAATCCCATCTAATATAGACTATGCACATTAACAATATGCACAATATATTTATAGAAGTTGGGGTATCAGATATCATAAGGCAGATATATAATCAATTCTGATTGTTGACATTTAATTAACTAGCGTACCCGTGCGAGAACTCTCGCATGCTAAATCCCCCCATTTCCCTATCCATTTGTCTATCCGTTCCATAAAGGAGAGGAACTACTAATGTACTTACAGAATATCAAACAAAACACACATGCAATTGATGTTTGAAACAAATTTTCAATTAAAATTTATTCCACATTATAGAGAGAAATTCTTGAACAATTCATTCTTCTTTAAAAAACAGCATTTAAGAAATTTTTCAATATTCCTTGAGAGTTAGCTTTTCGCTTTCCTTGATAGTCAAATAATAGAAAAGGTTTTTACTCTTGAGAAAAGCCAAGTAAAGTAGTGCAAAAATACCGGATCGGGCAAGAACAGACCTACTCATTGCAATATTATTTAACTTTCCTTGATTTGTTATGAAGAACCGAGGGGGTTTTGGAGAGTCAGGGTGCAGAGCTTGCTGGGGTGAGGAAATTGAAAAATTATTAGTTTACTAAAAAGTATTGAATTATTTTCTGCGTCCTTACGTACCTCAAGAAAAGCAATTCCGAGCCAAAAAATAATCAAACTAATGTTTTCACCTTTGAGTACTAATAAAATTTGTTAGCATTAGAAACAATGTAGTAGGCTATGCTTAAGCCCAAACCGGGTACATGGGAATGTTGCTCAAACTGTTTGCATTTTTAATATCCTAACGAACCGACACCTTGAGTTTAATATCAAACGGTGTTTTATTTACAATATGGGTTTGCAGTTGGGCGTTAGTGTACATACTTCCACATATCGCCAACATTTAAATCGTGCGTTTGGACTGCGATCGTTGGCAGTTGTCGGGTGACTTGCACTATTCTTTCTATAATTTTAAATTTAGTTGTTTTTTAATTGATTCACGTAGTATTGTAGGCTAGCGCGTTTTGGTTTTTGTTTTTCATTTTTTCAAGCTATTTTACTTTAGCAACTTTAAAAAAATTTGTTCTTTGTGTTGTCTCTCGAATGTTAGACCCCACACTCATCCCTATCCTTCTATTTTCATTCTAAGAGGGAAAGTAATTAACTAAACGTGTTTATTTGTATCTACACTACTTACTACTATCTATACTACTATACTTTTAATTGTATTTATAAAGGTAATTTGCAATGTACTAACACAATTACAAATAAAAATAAAAACAAATCAATTAATGTGTAAAAGAAATTTTCAATAAATATTAATTCAATATCATGGAGAATTTGCTTGGAACAATTCCCAACACTTACTTAAAGACATTTGAAGTAATTATTCAATATCAATTAGGTTTTAGTTTTTCGTGATAGTCACAAAATATTAGCTTTTTAATTTTGAGAAAGCTACGTGTCTGAACCCATTGACTTGAAAATTTCATCGAATGATAACGAAAAAATTGGTACGGATAAAACACAAACACAGTCTTCACTCTTCACTGAACACCCACATCCTTCCACAATTAAGTACACAGCACTTATAGACCATGAAACTAGTGGTGCTACAGAATGGCACAGACTTTCCCGTATTAGTTTTCAATTTTCTTGGGTCTTCGCTAGCTATTCGGAATTGCCACATACTCTTTCTTGCCAGCTACCATCTATCGTCACCAAAAGTACATTTTTTTTGTCATTTTCTTAATTTTTCGGTTTCCTATTGGTAGAACAGAAACATTAATTTTAGAATATTAAAGAACACAAAAACCTAGCCGTAAATGGCAATTTTCTTTTAAAAATCATGTGCCGTTCAAGGGAAAATGGCGTTTAGCACTACTAAAAATGCGAAATTTGAAGCTCATTTTCACAGAAACTTTTTGAGTTTTCAAAATACTTTATTTGAAGTTATTTGAAGCACTTACACTCACAAATATATTCTTTACAAATTGCGGATAATGTGCATATTAAGATGTGAGAGATCTTTCAAAAAATTTACATTTATATAATTTTTGAAAAAAAACAAAAAATAACTCAAAATAAACTTTACGCTATACTAATGAGTGTAATTAGCACTATCTGTTACAAAAGTTTCGAGAAAAAAATTGCAGCCATATACGAGAAAATGGCGTTTGAGCATTTCTGAAAATGCCGAAATTTGAGCTACTTTTCACAGAAAACGGTAGTGTTTGCGAGAAACGTTACTTGACATTATTTAAAGCGTATATACTCGTAAATATAATAATACTAGCTGAACTACCCGGCGTTGCCCAGGCATTTATTACTGTAAGTTTTTAGCCAGGAAGAGGTATTCCATTTATTCATGCCGTGCAGTGGGGCCTACTTCTCTCCCATTGTATATCTGCCCCGCCAAGCTAGCCCTGTCATGTTTTTCCTCCTATTTGAAAATTTCCGGTGTGCCTCGTTCACTTTCTTACGAAAGAATGTTTACATTTTTCTAATTGGGAGTTTCAGCTCCCAAACATTCCTTACTTTATAAATAAAAACAATAAACAAATCTAAACTGTTAATACAAAACACTCGTAAAATACTTGTACAAATTGTAGACTCCCATGTATTCTTTTTGTGGACTTTTATATCCCACCCTCGGTGGCTTATTGGTTAGCGTGCTCGCTTTCCATGAAACAACCCCGAGCTCGATTCCCGACCGGGTAAATTAGAACTGTGCGCTTTCCTTTCAAATGTCTCAGTAGCGAATGCTGTGTGATGATGAGAAAGCCCATCCTAAGGTTGAGAAGAGCGGTGTATTCGGTGAAGGGATGTCCTCGTGCTAACCACTCGAACACCCGTGGCCGAGAGGCTGTGTCACCGCCAGTCAGCTGAGGCCCGTAGCAGGCTGTCGAGCCAAAGGACGGCAGTTTCATGTATTATACCAACACTTTCAATAAATTGTCAAATTGTAAAACTAACTCATTTTTATATTTTTTGCTTCTATAGTATTTATAAAGAAAGATTAAAAATTTATCTGCTGCCAACTCGTGACCTTGAAGGGACTTACAGTTTTAAGCACAGTATACGAAACATCCGAGAGTTCTCGCATGGGTACGCTAGTTGACAGATCCGGACAAATATAGATGTCGTAACGTATTTGATGAATCGTAATAATAAAGTAAATGAAAATATCTATGCTGAAAGGTAATTGCCGGTTTTTATAATTGTTTTGAAGATGATAGAAATATGTATGTTTAAAGATCTATGTGCTAGTAACATGTAGTATAAAACTTATTTGTTTAGGTAAATCAATTCATCATATCATCGCAACATAACAGCAATACTGATCCACGAACCTGTACATTATGTATACATAATAAATTGACAATGTACTGAACCACCTAACAAACACTATTAGCTTCGTTATTTGATTTGAAGTGCGAGATACTATGGATTTTGAAATGTGAATTATAGAAACCAAGGGGTCTCAGAATTTTGTTTTTAGATTAGACATAAATATTTTAGATAAATTAATTTTTGCCAGTTTATAGAAAATATAGATGAATTAATTCACTGGGAGCAACTGACATGCGAAACAACAGCAAGATTAGTCTTAATATGTAAAGGACCATTACTTAATTACATACCACTGCCCATATTGAAGAAAAATGTTCAACAGAGATGACCCAAACATACAAATATTTTCCATTTTACCAATTTGAACATGAGATATGTGTAAATAGTCAAATCGAGAGTCATAACGAAAAGCTGCCCTGCTTCCTAGAGAATTATTCACATTTGCTTTCTTCTTTACTGTATTGTTTTCAATGGTGCGTGTTCTTTTGCAAGTCGCTCTTGCCTCTGAGTAGCCCATTCCGAATTTTAATAGGCTGCCCATCTCTTAGGACTTGTATTCTGTTTTGACAACTGTAACTTTCGTTTCGGCTTTGTTCCAAACAATTCAATTTGCACAAATTCTGTAAAAGAAGAGGTTGTTTAGAAAATATACGATACCTGTATACGATATCTACATATTGTACATTGTGCATTACTGTATATTTTGTACTGTATATTTTTGTACTTTTAACTCTCTAAATACTTTAAAACTCACATGTTTTCTTGCCACAGTTTGTGTACCAAACGGACTAACGACAATGTTTGCACATTGACGTTCTTTACTACTTTAAGGAATTTCGTTCAAATGTTCCACCAACGTTGAAAACAAACAAATCACCAACGAACACTCACGGACTTTACATAGCCCATGTTCAAACCCCAATGAATTTCGTAATAATTCTGGCAAGACCGTCTAGAATAGATAATATACTATTCTAGCCGGCTTTGATTCTGGACATTGATGAAAACAGTAGATCTCAGACTTCATCCTCTGGTGGCGCGCAGCTAAACTATTGACATTGATCCACTATTGAATCTGTGATGTAAAGCAAGGCGAAAAATGTCCAGAAAAGTAATTATTTTGTGAATATAGTAAGGTTTGCGATTGTAAATCATAGCCTATGTTACTCCAGACATTTAAAGGAAGCTACTACAAAAGTTTCATCAGTATTGGTTCAGTAGATTCAGAGAATATCGCGCTGTAAGTAAGTGCAGTTCTGTCTTTATATATTAGTATAGATGAAAAAGTCGCCGATAATGTAAATATTAACGACGTGAGAGACAAGTAAAAAATTTACATTTTTGTAATTTTGAAAACACCAATTGATAGACCAAAATGGCTTTTATGTCATTGATAGAGAACATTTATCACTATCCCTACGAAAAGTTTAAAGAAAAAATGTGGAGCCGTTTTTGAGAATGGTTTGTTTTTGTATTTTTTTAAAATTGCACATATTGCACGCAATATTGCACGACAACTACCAACATTTTGAAAAACATTTACATGACCTTTATTAAAGAACTCAATATGCAGAACAAATTTTATTTTAAGAAAAAATCTCTATCTTCAATTTTGTAGTTGGAGAAAGACGCCAAAAAATTTCAAACTTTCAAATTTTCGAAAATTCAGAGCTGTACGTGAAAATCGGACCTGTGCCATGTTAAAAAGTGTATTTTACTCTATTCATACAAGAAATTTAAAGAAAAAATTTGAAGCCGTTTTTGAGAAAATGTTGAAAATCCCCGGGGGGCTTCATATTAAGTACCCCCAAATTTTGAAGAATCTTTTTCGAAATCTCAAAGCGTCGATTAGAATCAGATCGACCGGGGAATATCCATTTGGAAGAAATCGTACGTATGGTTTAGGCGCTATAGAGCATCCGAGGTTAAGAATGAAGTACAGGGCCTTATGGGCTTTTCCGGTAAAGAAACATCTTCCCCGTTTTAAGATTTCAAAACTGTTTTAAATCCTCATTAATTGTTGTTATTTTCCATAACAACAATGATATTAGTAAAATTATACAGCGAATGCCATATATATTTACCACTAATCGTGGTAAATATCTGTAGAATTAATTAATTTTGTAGGAAGGGATACGTTCGGCGGTTGGAACAGCCACCGCTGCGCTGCCACGTGCTTCGGTTGCAGTATCACACTGTGCTTAGAAAGTACGCGTGCCGGTTGTTCGTTCGCCTGTGCTTCGTAGTCGTGTTAGTTTTCATATTTATGGTTTTAATCACATTAACTTTAAATGTAATTTCTTTTACTTTTCTTCATTTTGGTTTTTAGCTTGTGATAAATGTATTAATTTTCAATTTTTTCAATTTAATTTATTTTTCTTTGCAAAATTTAATTTAGAATGTGTGATCCACCAACCATAAAGCGGAAGAGGGGTAAAGTGCTTCATAGTGGAGAAAAACAAATGGTTAATATTTATAACTATTTAAAAGGGAAGAATTCTGGGAAACCCGTATAATGGATTGCGGACGAAACAGTGGCAGTAGTCGGTGTAAGTTCAACTACTGTTTTTGCTACAAGACGAGAAGCTGCAAGTGGTACAATTAAAACTCCGAATAAAAAGAGAAAAAGTCGATGCATCCGTGTCAACAGCAGGGAAGCAAAATACGACGACTTTGTGCGAAGTGCAATCCGCAGGAAAGTGCATTCGTTTTATATGAAAAATGTTCCGCCAACATTAGAAAGTATTCTTGCGGCAGTGAACAGTGACAATGATCTCCCCAATTTTAAAAAAATCAAGTTTTCATCTTTTACTAAAAGAAATGGGGTTTGCATTTAGTAAACGAGGCAACCGGGCATTATTGATTGAACGAGAGGATATTGTTTCATGGAGACATAGGTACTTGTACCAAATTAAAAAAAAAATAGAAATGAAAAACGGAACATTGTCTACACTGGAACTTCTGTTAACAAGGAATGGCAAGACACCACTGTAAAAACATCCAGGCAAGCATTTATGTCAGGATTGTCATGTGGTTTGAAGGCACCAACTTCTCGGGGTCCGCGCCTCGCTCTTGTGCACGCGGGCAATGAACATGGTTTCGTGACCGGAGCCAAGGATGTATTCCTTTGCAAAAAAAATACGGCGGATGCACATGAAGAAATGGATGCTGACAGATACGAGAAGTACTTCGCCGAACAGCTGCTTCCAAATTTCCCTCCGAATTCTGTCATTGTTGCAGATAATGCTTCCTATCACAGTCGCAGGAGGGAAAAAATCCCCAATATGTCGTGGAAGAAAAATAATATTAAAGATTGGCTTCGATCTCATGATATTGATTTTGAAGATCATTTTCTAACAAGTGATTTAATAGAAATTGTTAGAACTGTCAAAGATGAAGGGTACGTAATCGATGATATGGCGACAGCTGCTGGACACACCGTTCTCCGATTACCTCCCTATCATTGCGAACTCAAACCGATAGAGAAAGTGTGGGCTGAAGTGAAAAACTATGTTAGAATGAACAAACACTGATTTTAAAATAAAAAATGTGGAACGTATCGTTCACAATGTATTCAAAAATGTAAGCGTAGAGCATTGGAGCAATTACGTTGAGGGTGTGAAAAAACTGGAAACTGAAATGTGGAAAGTTGATGAACTGCAGGATGAAATCAGTGATATTGAAATTAATCTCGATGAAAGTTCCGAGGAATCCAGCAGTGGCACAGACGATCTGGAGGGGATTGAGCCATTGCAGACGGAAGATAACCAATATTAAGGTACGTAATTCACAATCACTTTTCTGGTGAATGATGTTTTGAAGTAAATATTTTTGATCGAGATTCGTACTCAATGCCTAATGGGAGCTAAGTGGCCACCCTCCTGGCGCAAGGCAGCTTGATTTTCCGTGAATCAGATCCGTTTGTTCCCGTGGGCTCCGATTGTGTCGGTAATCAAAACGTATTATTTCTCTGATGATAATAAGGGAATAACAGATTTGACCTTTTTGGAACTGCAAATAGTCAGCTTCAGTTCCAGATGTATGAAATAATGGCGCACTTTAAATGACTATTTCTTTGTGATTTCTTATTACACATTTCGAAGCACAAAGAAGGTGAGAAACTTAACAGAAATCCTTTTACTGTGTACAGGAGTGTCGTAAGAATAGTTTTAGATTTGAGGAAAGGGAAGAAAATAAGCTTTCATAACATTAGAAAGGTTCGAGACAAACTAATTTAGCGCTAAACTAGCGCTCCGCCTCATTGCGGGATTCGTCGGCACTATCGAGCGCATAACTTTTGGTTCATACAGTAGAGCAGAAAAGCGCCACGTCTGGCATCACTGTCGCTATAAGAGACTGTACTTCATTCTTAATTTCGGACGCTCTATAGCACTGTTCACAGACGGACAGACGGACGGACAGACGGACGTTTTCCTTTCAATTGGGTTTTCGGTATCAAGGACCTAGAAAACAGGGTTTCTCGCTACATCACGTGTTAGAGAATTTTTTTTCTTAATTTAGCAACTGGTTTTATCCACTTATTCGTTTTAACGGCCCGGCAATTAATTTTTTTCCGCCGAAAATTGGCCATTTTTTCGCGCAGCATTACATAACTTTCCCTATACTACGTATATCACTCCGTGTATACGTACGTATACGGGAAAGTAAAAACGTTAATTGAATAGTTTCACTACACGCATAAGAAACAATCTTCATAGGTATAGATAGGTATCAAGCAACTATAATAATACTTCTAGTTGTTGCTGGAGAAAAAATCTTTAATTAATGATTATCCAAATAAACCTCGTCAGACTGCACAAACTACGGTGTTAACAGAAAGCGTAAATAAAGATTGTCGAATCTAAGCCTTCTATGCGTGTCGCCACAAAAATTGCTACCAGCAGGAAGGACTGAAATATTGAGGTGGCCTTGATAGTATTAAAGCGTGAAACCGAAAAGTTAACTGAATGGTTTGGAGAATGTCTCATCTTATAGACTGTGATGTGAGTAACGTTTCTTTGAGGCCAATGGCCTCAAAATTTTACTTTTTAAGGCTCTAAAACGCTTCGTTTATGAGTTATTTGCCGATATTAGTTGACATGTGATGCGGGTTGCATTTTACATGAATATTTCGATGCGTTTTTTTAAAGAAATCATCCATATTTTTAAAGTCAAAGTGGAATTCGTCAAGTCTCTGTGAAATTCTCTTTCTTTGGAGCCCTCATTTATAACAAGAGCCTTCATTTATAAAGCCGGAACCCAAAGGTATACTACTGAAATAATACAGGAGACGATCTTTCTTTAAATTCAATGATATAAAATGTAAATGAATTTTAAAATTCAATATTTTTTATATTTAGCCTGCATTACATTTTCAGCAACGAAGTAACAATAATCTGCTTCAGCTTCCAGAAATAGAAGGGTATTTTTCATTATACAAGTATATATTACTATGGATTCAGAGAAGCACAAAAACATAAATATGAATTAGTACGTTTAACAATAAGAATTCATGAAAATGGGCAAATAATAGTTTTAGAATCTATGTGAAAAACAAAGAATATTTTATATACTATTTCACATTTATTCCAGTATGTCACACCAAACAAAAATAAAATTTTATTTTGTACTTTCTGAAGAAAACAAAGTAACTTCGACATCTGAGCAGGATTATATCCAATCTTTGAATTTTATGACAATTATGCTGAATTTTTTTTGTTTTATTAAAAGACGTGGTTTATCATGTTTTCTTATATATATATATATATATATATATATATATATATATATATATATATATATTTCATTTTAAAAAATTGTGCACGTATTACTTGCATTTGAATGTTTCATGACATCAGATTTGATTTGATTTGATTTTGTTTGGTAAAACCATGGTTTAGGGTGGCACGATTCCTTTGAAAATAGTCTTGACGTGAAATTATTTTATTAGTTGCACTAAAAACTACTGAAATAACTTTTGCATGTAGCCCTTCACCAGAACACAAAGTATCAATCAAAAATATTTGTAAAACTCTTGGTAGAGAGCCAATACTGTTGTTTTGAAAATTAAATACACAACTTGCAAGGTAAATAAAACCAAAAACACTTACTTTGAGTCATATTAACTGCCTTTTCATCCCCCAAATCATAGTCACATGCAGTACGTTCTTCAGGCGGATGAATGCAGTAATTTTCCCATCCAATTAAGTACACAGTGTTGTAGCTGCTTATATCATTGTAAATTGTAACTTTATTATCACTCCTGCCTTTTAAACCATTCTTTTCACGCCTTTATAGTTGTTCTTAAACTGCTAAACAATACTTACTGCGTTGAAATTCGTTTGCAGGTTATGTGATGCTTCGTTTTTGCTTTTGTGCCTTTGCTTACAACAGTATTCCCGTAATTGTCAATGACAATTGTGAAAATATCAATTTCTTAAATAGAAATGTTAGATTGGTTGGCCCTGGATACATTACTTAGTACGCGAAGTGATATAACATTGGAGATCGCGTTTGAAGTGGCGCTATTACTAATGTTTACAAATAGAACCACGACATCGAGATACTCCATAGCCAATCATATTTACTGTAACATTCTGGCCAAGGGTAACCCTCGAATCCGCCAATTCTCTGATAAGCGCGGTTTGTGAATAAGAATAGAGAGTTATCCAAGTGTTTACCTAATCCGCGAATTCCTCGATTCACAGATTATTTTCGAAGTAATCCATGATTGAGAATACGGCCGTAAGTAAAATATTCACGAATGATGTAAGCGCACAAGCATTGACGATGTGGAAGATTAGGAAGAATACGAAGCAGTAAGTTATCCGTTTCCATCACATTTCAATGCTTCTGTATTAATTGAGAATCAGCTAGCATTGCTCCGAAGAGAGTTGGACACAAGGTCCGCCAGGCAATGTACAACCAAATATTGAATTAAGTGTTTTAATAGAGCCAGCGCACAGCCACACACTCGTCAATCGTTCCTCAATCTACGATACCAAACTTACTTCCTTGCCCTACGTACACCACACAGTTAATTGGCTCATACATTTTAATTCTCTGGGGCTAATTAAAACAAGAATGAGTGTAAAGACAACGTTGCTGCTGTAATGTACGATGTGTGAAAGTATTAAAGAAAATGTGTTTCTAGATGTTAAGAAATGTATCATTGCTCGATCACTGACGTGCTCTTACATAAATGAAGATCACTACGATCATATTACGACATACGTTTTTCAAAACAGAGTCGTGAAAACTGGTCAGAATACGGAAGAAACAAAACAGACATCCTTGAGGTGGATGCGAATACTAAGCTTTCATATCAGCAAAGGGTTTCACTTCTTGTTTATACTTAACACTCAATGCTTACTGTAGTCGTTATTTGAATTTAATTGAGAACTATTAATACTATTTGTTTCTCTTTCTGCAAGTTCATCAACTGTTTCTTTTCGACCAAAGTGTGTAGAGATTTACTGAAAATGATTTGTTTTCATTTGAAAGTTCAGATTGTAACCTCCCTCCTTCGACAGCCACCTCAACTCCAGCGGGCGCCAGGCTCACATGGAGGGGTGGAAGCATACAGCAGTGGCGTAGCGTGACTCCGCATTTGGGGATGCTCATCAATAACGCCAACTGAACACATCATAATGTTTAATGTTCTCTAGAATCTATGTTATCAAAACAAATGTTACACTACTTCAACAGATTTATGTCAGGAGAGTTCTTGAAAGCAAATTATGCAATGGCTCAGCTTTAATTCTCATACGCGATTGGCAATGAGATCACTTGTGAATTTATACAGTTCAGATCAAAATAATATTTAATATATTTTATGAAGAATTCATCTTCTTAGATATTAATTAAGAATTAGTAGGCAAACACTATTTCTCCTGTTAAGTGCCCATGACCAAGCAGAGAATCTCAAGTGAGAAAGAAGAATATTTCATTGACAGCGTCAAGTGTGCTGCGCTCTCGTCCACAAACGAGCAACTTGATCATATACCTCTTGATCATACGTCTCGCCCTACTCAGTCGTACGCTAGCGTCAGGAAGGGGTGAGGTGGGGAGGGGGAAACCTCACCGTCTGCGCATGCCCTTGTCGCATGTCGTTGCCCTTCGCCATCTCTTGGCAGATGCTAGAACCATTTTAGCATCCAGGCAATCAGAGGCCAGCTTGTACCCACGCGCCGAATTCAATCACTGGAAACTACTTTTAATACGAATACAAAACGTGCATGGCTCAATGAACCACTTGTAAATTTATTGATACAATATTTAGGATTCTTTGATTAATATTTGACGTGGGGATACTCAGCATTTTAACGTCCCCTGAGACTACGCCACTGGCATACAGATCCACATAGTTAGCAGAGCAAAATTTAAAAAAATTGAACATACACTAAAAATTTGTCGCTTTTCTGTTGCTAAAATGTTTCTCAAAAATTAAATTTGTCGCTCCTCATTTGACCCTGTTATTGCACATTCGACTAACTTGACATCAAGTTAGCACAACAATCACAAACTAGTGGTGCTACAGAATGGCACAGACTTTCCCGTATTAGTTTTCTATTTTCCTGGGTCTTCGCTAGCTATTCGGAATTGCCACATACTCTTTCTTGCCAGCTACCATCTATCATCGCCAAAAGTACATTTTTTTGTCATTTTCTTAATTTTTCGGTTTCCTATTGGTAGAACAGAAACATTAATTTTAGAATATTAAAGAACACAAAAACCTAGCCGTATATGGCAATTTTCTTTTAAAAATTATGTGCCGTTTAAGAGCAAGTGGCGAATTAGCACTACTAAAAATGCGAAATTTGAAGCTCATTTTCACAGAAAATTTTTGAGTTTTCAAAATAGTTTATTTGAAGTTATTTGAAGCACATACACTCACAAATATAATCATCTTTACAAATTGCGGATAATGTGCATATTAAAGATGTGAGAGATCTTTCAAAAAATTTACATTTATATAATTTTTGAAAAAAAAACAAAAAACTCAAAATAAACGTCACGCTATACTAATGAGTGTAATTAGCACTATCCGTTACAAAAGTTTCAAGGAAAAAATTGCAGCCATATACGACAAAATGACGTTTGAGCATTTCTGAAAATGCCGAAATTTGAGCTACTTTTCACAGAAAACGGTAGTGTTTTCGAGAAACTTTACTTGACATTATTTAAAGCATATATACTCGTAAATATAATAATGTAAAAAAATCGCCGATAATGTAAATATTAACGACGTGAAAGACAGTAAAAAAATTTACATTTTTGTAATTTTTGAAAAAACCAACCGATAGACCAAAATGGCTTTTATGTCATTGATAGAGTACATTTACCACTATCCCTACCAAACGTTTAAAGAAAAAATTTGGAGCCGTTTTTGAGAAAATTTTGTTTTTGTAATTTTTTAAAATTGCACATATTGCACGCAATATTGCACGAAAACTACCAAAATTGTGAAAAACATTTACATGACCTTTATTAAAGAACTCAATATGCAGAACAAATTTTATTTGAAGAAAAAATCTCTATCTTCAATTTTGTAGTTGGAGAAAGACGCCGAAAAAATTCAGACTTTCACAATTTTCGAAAATTCAGAGCTGTACGTGAAAATCTGACCAATGCCATGTAAAAAAGTGAATTTTGCTCTATTCATACAAGAAATTTAAAGAAAAAATTTGAAGCCGTTTTTGAGAAAATGTTGAAAATCCCCGGGGGGCTTCATATAAAGTACCCCCAAATTTTAAAGAATCTTTTTCAAAATCACAAAGCTTCGACTAGAATCAGATCGACTGGGGAATATCAATTTTGAAGAAAATCGACCGAACGGTTTAGGCGCTAGCGTTGACCACAGACGGACAGACGGACAGACGGACAGATGGACGGACGGACAGACGGACGGAATGCCGTCAATCAAATTTTAAGTATGAAGAAGCAACAAATCATGGATTTTGACCACACCACGTGTTAGGGGATTTTTTTTTCTTAATTTAGCAACTGGTTTTATCCACTTATTCGTTTTCACGGCCCGGCAATTAATTTTGTTCCCCCGAAAATTGGCCATTTTTTCGCGCAGCATTACATAACTTTCCCTATACTACGTATATCACTCCGTGTATACGTACGTATACGGGAAAGTAAAAAACAACGGAAATTTACAAAGATAAAAAATAATTACATGGGAATTTGTCGCTTTTTTATTGCTCAATAATTCCCAAAAAAGAAATTGTGTTACACTTTAAATAATATCAGAAATGCAATTTTCGGTAAACGCGGAGCCAACTTAATGTTAAGTTAGCAACGCAATCGCAAGAAAACCAAGAAATTATTGAGATAATAAAACGTAATTATGTGGGAATTTGACGCTTTTTTGTTGCTATTTTTACCAAAAACAAGTTTCGTTGATATAAAACCACTACCGTAAATGGGAAATTACGCTATCTGATATTATGAAGACCGAGAATTTCTGAAATATTTGAAAAAATGAAGGAGTATTTTAATGTGGCATTTATGTCATGTTATACAATCCATGTAACATTATCCGTTAAAAAAATTACGGAACCTTTTTTTGAGAAAGTATTTCGGTAAAACGCGTAATTTGGAGCTCAATTTAACTGAAATCTTTTTAGTTTTCGAGCATCTTTGTAAGACATCATTTTAAGAAATTTTACTCTCAACTGCAATAATGAATACAAATAGCCGGGATTGTAAATATTAGCGACGCGAGGGAGAGGTCAAACAAATTATAATTGTGTAATTTTTGAAACAAAAACAAATACACCCATATTAGTCAGTCTGTTTTTGTCCTCTGTTTGATAGAAGGGGGAAATATAGTCTAAAATACAGTATAAGTAATCACATCTACAGACACAAAACAAAATCATTTCAGTACAGCAATACGGCGTTTATTTCATCTTATAAGTACATGAAAAACTCAAACAAAAGTTTCAGGAAAAAATGTAGAGCTGTATTTGACAAATTTTGTTTCGATATTTTAAATTGCATATATTTCAGTCTAAATTGCGCAAAAATCACTAAAATGTTGGAAAACAATTGCATGGTGTTAATGAAAGAACTAGTTATGGTGAACAAATATATTTTAAAGAAAATACCTTTATCTTTAATATTTTAGTTGTGAGGAGAAATAAAACTAGTAGTGCTACCATATACTTTCCCGTGTTATTGGAAACAACTACGTCATACTGAAATTTTGCATTTTCTCCGACACTAACATCTTAGATATAATTTGAAAACGTCCAATTCAACCAAGAAGAGAGCAACTCACTGTTTCCATCGCAGTGTTGACAAAAATATCTGAATCTGGTCGGCTAATAATGCTAATACAGAAATTAAAATACATAGAATTGACATCAAAATAATTACGAAAATTCTGGCTGGTGATTCGTGAATTGGGTTTCTTCGTAAGATAACAGTTCCCACACTATTTCATTGCTTTTCTTTTATTCAACACACTAAATCCCTTTAAGAATTCGATGATATTAAATGGTATATAAATAAACTCCGGAACTTCATGCACTAAAATAGTTAAAAATATGCATGCAACCATGCACTTAAAATTGACAATATATGACCTTAAAGCTGAGAATGTGCTTTAAACAAAAAGAGTTATAAACAGTGAACATTTTATTGGTAATCATTTTACCCCCTAGTACAAAACGCGTATAATAAATTAGTTAAGTGTGGAAAGTTTCCATGAGAAAAACGGAAACTTCACACATCAATTACGAACATTTTTTCCACAACTACATAAAAATGTAATACACAAGTTTTGTAAACGTGTGTTGGAAAAAGAAGCCTGATACCCCGAAAAATATAGAAATGCATTTCATAGGGCCATCATTAGAAAAGAGTTTTCTAAGACAATGCAAAAATTACTCTACTCATTACAAATGGTAGAGCATTTGGTGCGAAAACTAAATATTTTTATGCAAATATAAACATAAATTTGACAATATAGTTCCTTTTCATACAAAAATATAAAATTACAACAATGACATGTAATTTATACAAAATTTTAATATTTTTGCAAAATCACGCATTTCAACGAACATAAAACATGCACCATTCTCTTAAGCTTCCTTTATGCTATCTAAGGTCGCAATTTAATCAAACAATTTTGTGCGGTTTTTAAGAAAAAATGGTTGAAAGAAAATAATTATAAACGTCAATGTATGACATATAATTTCAAAAAAACACCCAAATTTTTGAAAAATTGAACATGACCTTATTTCAAGATATGTTTTATGAACACATTTTATTATGAAACTAGTGATGCTACAAAATGGCACAGACTTTCTCGTACTAGTTTTATATTTCCTTTGGTCTCGGCTAGCTATTCAGACTTGAAACATTGTCTTGTTGGTTGCCATCCATCGTCGTTCAAAGTACATTTCTTACATTTTATTAATTTTTCGGTTTCTTAATAGTAGAACTGAAATATTTGAATAATATTAAAGAACAGTGAAACCTCGTTCTAAATGGAAATTTTCTTTGGAAAATTTGAATCAGTTTTTAAGAAAATGGCGTTTAAGCGCTATCCGTAAATTCGAAATTTATAGCTCTAAAGGTTTTGAGTTTTCGAAATGCTTCATTAGATATTAGTGTTTACAAATTGCTGGAAATGTGCATATTAACGGCGTGAGATATTTTAGAATAATTATAATTTTAATATTATGAGCCATTAAATCTCTAAAAGGGCATGCGACTCCTGTCAGGACACAGGGGTGGTCCTTAAGATATTTTTTAATATGATAATAAATTAAAAATGATAAAATATCATAAATAAAGGTTTACATGGTTTATATTAGCTGATTTATTTGATTTATTTGGTAAAAAAAAACAGTGAAAACTGTATATGACGTATGGGGCAGTGGCGTAGCGTCAGGGGACGCTGAGATGCTGAGCATCCCCGTATATAATATTAATGAAGAACCCAAAATTCTGTATTCATAATCTTACAAGTGATCCGTTGTGCGAAACACGTTTTGTATTAATTTTGTATTAAATTTAATAATACCATTGAATTCGGCGGGTTATTGAAGCTGGCCTGTGATTGCCTGGAAGCTAAAATGCTTCTAGCGTCTGCCTCCAGATTGCGACGAGCAATGACGCATGCGCAGATGACGAGGTTCCCCTCTCCCCTCGGATCCCCTGGCCCAGAGAAACTCGACTGCTTTACGCTAGCATCTACTGCGGAAATAAGCTGCTCGTTTGTGCACGAGAGCGCAGCACACTTCAGGCGGTCAGTAAATTCTCTCCCTCCCTCTCTCTCTCGGGAGTCCCCGCTTGGTTATGGGCACAAACTGTAGAAATAGTGCCCGTCTGCTATTTCTTAATATCTAAGAAATTGAATTATCATTCAAATAGATTACATATTATTTTAGTCTGCAATGAATAAATTAACGAGTGGTCTCATTGCCATTCGCGTATAAGAATTAAAGCTGAGCCATTGTCTAATTTCATTTCAAGATATCGGCAGTCCTGACTGCTGTGAGGATTTTGTGGGAAGCGCCTACACCGTCGTAAGCAATCGAGATCGTGGAAGTAGTTCCAGTGTATCTGCCACGAATTGCGTTCGCCTGTGAGACGAAGTAGTTGATAGTGACATTTTGTGTGTTATTGTTGAGCATCTCCAAACGTGCGAGTCACGCTACGCCACTGGTATGGGGTAAAAGATACGCACGTTTTCTTAAGTTCCACAATCCCTTCCCAAGTTTTTCACTATAAATACGATAGTTGAAAGATGAATAAAATATAAAAAAATAATTAAAAAATGTAAAAAGCGCGAGATTAGCAACATTTGAAAAACTAGATATTTCTTTCCCAAGTTATAGAAAAAATACTTGCAATGGTAAACGAAATGCAGATGCGATTTTTCTGTATTGCTAACAAAATAGTAACTCACCCTCAGCTCTCCTCCTACCACTACGCAAAAGGAGTTCTAAAAAAATCGTGCGCATAGTTAAGCTACATTTACGCCCAGAAGGGGCCATCTCAGCTTTTGCTCAACGGATCAGGGAAACTGGACAAAAACCTGATCGAGATGGGGATCATTGACCCGGAAGCAGAAGTACATTACTTGTGACAGGCGTATTAAGTCTTATTTAAAAATTATAAAATACAAATGTAAACTAATTCACAATGTATGATTGTTTTGTTAAAATGAACACTATTTTGCTTTTTGATGGTCAGTATAGTCCCTACTTGTATAGACACAGTTATGCAGCAGAAACAATTTTACTTTTAACTTAAATTTGTGTACCGACTTCAATTGTTTAATGCCATCTGGCAATGCGTTGTAAAGTAACGTACATTTATTTTATGTAAATTTCTTGTAGTGAGCTGTTGATACTGACACTTGATGAACGTGATTTTTTACGACATGTGTTTTAATTAAAATATCAGTATTGCATGAAAATATGTTCCCACCGTTAAGTAAGTCAGTTTTGACAAAGATTACCGTTTCGTAAATACGTAGGCAAGGCAATGGTAAGATTCCAAGCTCATTGAAAAGGGGCTTGGAGGAATCACGTGGGTGGTATTTTTTCATTATTCGAATAATTTTCTTTTGCAATCTAATGGTCTGGGTACTGCAAGATGAGCTTCCCCAGAATATTATGCCATATCTCAGGCGGGAACGTACATTTGCAAAATACACGCAACGAGCTGCATGAAGGCTGACAGAATTTGAAAGAATTCTGAATGCGTAACATTATGAACTTAATTTCAGGGACTGAATACCGAAATAATAGCGGTAAAGGTATTTATGCCGGTTTGGAAATACCTTTCCCTCTATTACACCTTTATTCAAAATACCTTAAAAATACCGGTATAAGACGTCAAATGCCGGTATTTTTAAGGCATTTTACCTTTATTCGACGTCTATACCTGTAAAATACTACTACTTAAAGGTATTATACCGGTTTTATCTCGTGAAAATACCGGTATTTTCATGGAAAATACTGGTATTTCAGTAGAATCATACAGGCTTAGGGAGACATTGTGATCGTTTACGCTGAGATGGCTCAGAGCAACAACTATGGACCACGCAGAGTTACTGACCGAGTGTCCTAGGGTTCGAGTCTCAACGGTGACATATTTTAGTCACCTGACATATTCTACTTAGGTCGAGTTCTGTCGTTGGTTGGGAAAGAATTGAGGCGTCCAGTGAGAGAGGGAGCTAACCCACAAAATTGACAAATGTCCATTTATGAACCTATTCTCTTACGAACACATTGAATATGTCAAGAATTTGATCTTTTGAATTTTGTGGTTTAGCTCCCTCTCTCACTGGACGCCTCAATTATAATGGTCTGCTTTTCTAAACAGTAGTTCTCTGTGGTTTCTCCAGTCAGTATCAGGTTTATGCCAGAGTAGTACTTAAAAATAGGCCACTGATAGGGCATTATCTTTTGTTCCTCATCCTTTCACCTTAAATACTCACTCTTTCACGCTCTACACTATTAGAACTCAGGCGACTAGTCAGAGCCTGGAGTTTGTTCCTATTAATGATTGAATGGCACACATTACACAGGCCAACGACCAAAAAAATGTTTTGTGTGTTCACTTAATTCCTAACATCTGTTTCCAAAAATAACAATAAAAATGCCGTATCACCCACCATTTGTTCACATTTTAACATTTTATCTGCATAGCTAGGCAAATGCTGCTCTGAGTATCTAGATATGTATGAGCAGGAAGTTATAAATTCCCATATTTACTATATGAATGGGATAGTAGGGAACGAGATTAGCATTAGTCTAGAAAGAATTGGCCTGCAACAAAATCTTTAAACCCGGGGTAAAAGAACATTCTACGGGAACATATGATGGATCAACACAAGATTCTCCTGCCTCCATTGCACATAAAATTAGGTCTCATGAGACAATTGCCTTACCTAAAGATGAGCAGTGTTTCAAGTAGCTTTGTGAAAATTTTACGCAATTTGCCTGCAGCAAAATTATTAAAAGAGGGTATTTTCATTGAAACTAATGTTAGAAAAGTGATATTTGTTCCCAAATTTGAACAACATTTGACAGAAAATGAAAATGAAGCATACAGTGCTTTTAATCACGTTGTTAATACGTTCCTAGCCAACAAAAAAGACCAAGATTATCAAGCAATTGTTGCCAATATGCTGAAAGATTTGAAGAAATTTATATGTTTAAGAAGTAAACCTTGAGGCTCATTAAACAGTCATTTACAATTCTTTCGAGACGATTTAGGTTATGTAAGTGGAGAACAAGGTGACCGTTTTCATTAAGATCTGAAAGTGATGAAAAAACGTTATCAGGAACGCTGGAACGCCAATATGATGGGAGATTACTGTTGGTGACTTCACCGAGAGTCAGCAAACGGAGTAGAGGAGAAAGAGCTATTTTAGGAGCTCTAAAGAAAAGAGACAAAGCAAATATACGTCAATGGACACGTAAAGACTTTATAGAATGTTATGTTAAGAATATAAAGCCATCTTCTATGTTTAAATAAAGTTCTGTTGGTATTTCAGAGGACGTTTATTTTTCACTTTATTAGCATATGTAGTATATTTTACCATATCTTAATAGATCAAATTCTGACCAAAACTGTGGGTGATGGAAAGAAATAGAGTTCAGATGTGGATTCTGTTGTATCTTAAGGAAATAAATCAGTTCAAGTTAGAACAGGATTTTATTCCAAAATCCAAAATCATGAGTCCAAAATACAAAGCCAGAGTTTCGTCCGCCGGGAGATATAAACAAGCTAGTCGTCGTAGATCCAGAAATTCCTGACTACAGCTGATCTTTCCTGACTACAACCGCTGCTGTGGCGCGGCGGCTCGCTTTATAGCGCCGCTGGGGAGGAGAGGGCGCCACCGGCCCCTCCTCGGGTCTGCAGGGTTAGTCCATGGATGTATACCTACTGGATTGCTTGCTGAAGGACAGGAAAACGGTCCGGCGTCCCGAAGGGTTTCCCCCTCCACCTTACGGCAAGAGAAGGCTCTTGCCCTACGCCTGGCTTTCGAGTTTCTGCTGCCTCCTCCTTTTCACTAATATTTTTAACTAGGAAAGACAATTCTATTGGCAATATAATTATTTGCAGTCTAATATAACTGATGGGTTCGATGATATTACAATAAGAAACACTATAAGATTGAATATCTTACGTTTATTTACGTCAATACACATAAGAAAGATACATTATAATGCATACAATAAATGTAATATAATAAATATACTGTACAACAACAACAACAAACAATATTTAAACCAAACAATTCTGTACATACATTAAAAATTCTTTTCTAGTTTAAATCTATAAGTTATTGAAAAGTATTAATTTATTTAACTTTTGCCTTAAGCCAAGTTTTCGCGACACAGCTTCCAAAGATCTCTTTCTTGCTACACTATGACCAACAATTTTTAGGAAAAGATTCCCTAGATGCCGAATTAACCCCACAACATGATTATTTTCTTCGTAATCATCATTTGAAGTATGTCCTTTGAAAACTGAGTTCTTGAAAAATAAACACGATTTTAAAACTATTAATTTAGTGTCCATTTGCTTATCATGACTAGACTGAAGAATCGACATCTTATACATGAATTTTATTATTTTAAAGACGTCATGAGAAGCTCGCTTCAATTTTCCTCTAGAAATGTGGTCTGTAAAATGTGTGTACGGACTGTAATCTTCATTACTGGTGAGCAAAAGGTGACAGCAATCTAAACACGTAATCCTACTCTCTAAACGTCTAACAATATAACCACAAATGTAATATTGAATATTGTCCTTGTAATATGATGTTTCCATATTATCCATCATTAGTGAAACAGCTTCAACGTCATCTTCATTATTGTCTTCATCATCAGTATTGGTTTTATAGTAATTAAGTGGAGAAAAACTTAGAACCGAACTCTGATGAATAGGATCGAATTCTAAACAGTTACTATTTTTAGAAGGCCTCACACTGTTTCTAAACATAAGTTTACGTAAAGCCCACGTAAACTGCTGGACATTTGGATTGTCATTATTACCATTTCTACTTCTTATACAAGAAAAAATAGCTCCAAATGGTCTTGTGAAAATTTGTAGCTTAGTAAATACTTAAAACCGTCAATCTCGAGAAGTCTGTCTCTCAGGCTTTTAATCGTTATTATATTAGTTAAAAATCCGAGAGCAAAGGTTTTTCTGGGATGATCCAAAATATGAATCCCATCAATTTTCAAACTTGACAGGTACTCTGCAGTTTTATGAAGCATATCGTCGTCCATTGGTCTGTTTTCTAACTTAATAGGCCGCTTAAGATCTCTTCCATAAGGATCGCGGCAGTTCAAAAAGTCAAAAAGACGATCAATGACTCTAATGAAATAAATTGTTGCCTCACTGCCAATGAACTCAGGATTTTCTTTTTGTCGTAAAAAGTCAAGGGCATCAGCTACACTAGCACTAAGGGTTTGAGCCGCTATTTTCACATTCATTTTTCTATTTTTGTACAATACGTGCTTGTCTGACAATTTATTGCAAAAGTTTAGATGCTGAGATTTTTGCAGTCTATTAAGACGGTCTATGTATTTAAAATCAATTATACCTCCGTTTGATTGTATTGCCTTTTTGTCAGCTAATGTATTTCGGCATAATTTAAGCATGTGACTCGCGTCAAGCATAACGTGGATGTCATAATTAAGACCGGCAATCCTGAAAAATGGTTTGTTGGGCAATCTACATCCTAGTTTATGCACAGTGCTGATGTTCGAACTTGTTCCGTCAAAAGTCACGTTGTGAACCTGTACACCAACGTCGTGTAATTTTTGGATAGCCATTTTTAGAAGCTGAGATTGGGCCGTTGCATCAATCTTATTGATAAAAAAGTATCCAATAACACATTTAAAATTTCCTCTTAATGAGACGATTTGAAAAACTAGAGCTTCTGAAGCCAATTCTTCATGGTTTACAATGTTTGTACCACCGATGTCAACGTACCCAATGTGTTTCCCGGTTTTTTCATTGTAAATTACCTGCTTCCTGATACACATTGAATCAAAAACAAGATTAACATGTTGCAAAAAAAGTTTCTTATCTCTGTTTTGTTTTAAATAAGAGAGAACTTCTTCTAAAAATCCCGGTGCACAGTGAAATTTGGAAATCCATTTTCGCAACGTTGATGGATGCGGTAAAACTAGATTGTTCTTTCTTAAATAATTATAAGCTTTTGGTGAGTAGAAGTACATGGTAAGAGAAAACTCTTTCATTTGTTCAGTAAATTCATGCTTGTATTTACTTTTACCGCCAGCGTTATAAGTATTTAAGAGCAAATTTAAAGGAAAACCAGAAAAATTGTTTTGTAAAATTTCAATTAGTGTTTCAGGAGCTCTAAGTTTACGCTTTAAAACCATAATAAGATCTTTCATTGACTTATATTCTTGGCTGTCCGGGATGAGCCGCGTCTCAATCGGTTTTACTGACGTTTCGGCCATCTTGCTGTGGCCTTCTTCAGAGCTATACTGCTGCCGAGAGGCTAGCGTGTCGCATAGATATAGGACGGGGTGCAGGAGCTGATAGGTCGCAGTGGCGACCAATGGGAGGAGGGCAGGTGGCCCGCGATTGGTGGAGAGGGAAAGGAGCGATACTGGGAGACCTGATAATGTGGGGGGAGGGAGGGTGGTTGGAAAGGGAAGAGGATAGAAAAATGAACAGGATAGACATCTGGAAATTGCAACTGCGTGGTCGGAGACGGGAGAAAAGGCCGAAAGAAACCGGGCGAATAAGCAGCCACGTCATTGGCCGACCGCGGGGGTGTGTCTCCGTGGGGCGCGACCGTATTGGCGGGGAGCGCCGACCCGCCTCCAGGTGTTGCTAAGGCGGAGCCCATCATCTCTGTTGAGGTTTTCGGGCCTCCTGGAGATTTCCAAAGCCTCTTTGATCACACGAGGCCACCACCGGTCTTCAATAGATAGAGTGCGAGTCTCGTGATAATTGATGAGGTGACCGGTTTCGGCGGCATGTTGGGCTAAGGCCGATTTGTGGATGTTATGTAGCCGGTCATGTCGCATGTGTTCCCGCATCCGCTCTTCTACCGTGCGCCCGGTTTGGCCTATGTAGACAAGCCCACAACTGCATGGGATTTCATATACGCCGGCGTCTTGAAGTGGGTCCGGGCGGTCCTTCACCTGGACCAGGCTCCCTCCGATTTTATTGCGCGCATGAAAAACGGGGCGGATATCAGCCCTGCGCAGCAGTCTACCAATCTTGTCCGTGACCCCTTTGATATAGGGTAACCGGGCTGTCTTGCGGGGTGGATTGGCAATTGCAATTTCCAGATGTCTATCCTGTTCATTTTTCTATCCTCTTCCCTTTCCAACCACCCTCCCTCCCCCCACATTATCAGGTCTCCCAGTATCGCTCCTTTCCCTCTCCGCCAATCGCGGGCCACCTGCCCTCCTCCCATTGGTCGCCACTGCGACCTATCAGCTCCTGCACCCCGTCCTATATCTATGCGACACGCTAGCCTCTCGGCAGCAGTATAGCTCTGAAGAAGGCCACAGCAAGATGGCCGAAACGTCAGTAAAACCGATTGAGACGCGGCTCATCCCGGACAGCCAAGAATATAATGACTCCGGCCGCGGAAGCCTACGAATCTACCTTTTCATTGACTTAATTTTTCTATCGCGCCTCTTTAGCCTTTGCTGTAGTATTTTTATTTTACGCCTCAGCAGAATTTCTCGTGGTGAAGGCTTGCACTAAAAATAGAAAGAAAATTGAAATAGTTTCTTAATTTGCCAATGCAGTACACTAAGATAATATTGTTGCTTCGAACAGTGGCAGCACGTTAGTGCCAATCAAAATGGATCTGTAGTACACACATTTCGTTTTCTTAATTTTTCGCTAGTATCACAGATTTCTTGAGGGCAGGGCGGTTCAGAAAGTCGACTTTCCATTGCGTCAGATGATTTCTTCGCTGTAGTCTGAAATAAACAAAATCGTTTGTGCTAATGCAGAAAAAACCTTCTGACAAAGAACCTACTTCACATGTATCTCAATAAACACTCACCTCATATCGTACTATATTTCTTCTCTTCTTTGGAGGAGGAGCACCTACATGTTCGGGGAAATCAAATATAGATGGAACAGCATCTGGATTCAATAGTGGATACGAAGCATTGGGCCGTAATTGGAAAGCACTCTCCTCAAAATGTTTGCTACACAGCTTAGTGTATTTCGAGGGAACAAAGTCTTTCAGCTTCGTGGCAATGATCCACCTTCTTCGCAATTCTGGATCTTGTGGAAAACTGACAAAAATCAATGTACATATCAATATTTTGAACATTTTGATTAAAAAATGTAACTGTTTTCTTTACCTTAAAGAAATCACTTACCCGTGGAAAGAAATTCCTGACTCCTTCTTTTGCAGGTTTGTACAGTTATATGCAGCACAGGAAATAACCATAGTTAGTGAATTGACCACACAAGAAAAATCGAACACTGACTGGTACGTGGCTCATCAAATCGTAGCCCAGAATGAACGTAATGTCAGCGGCACGCGAAGTTCTGAAGAACACTGTGCAGAATCGCACTGCCTGCCGTAGTGGGCGACCCTTCTTGCCGTAAGGGAGAGGGGGTAAGGACCGTTCGACGGCTCGAAAACCTTTCACCAAAACGGAGGGAGTCAGCAATCCAGAGGGTATACATCGATGGGTTAGTCCCGCCGTTCGCTGTGCTCGGCCGGGCGTAACCCGGCCGCTTGTCGCCGGCGGCAACCGGTGTTGCTACTAGCGCTCCTTGTAGCGTCGCGCCGATCTACCAGTCGCAGCAGGCAGCGCTCGTAGTGTTGTTTCGTGGCATCAGCCACAGATGCCACAGATTCAGCACCCAAAAAACTATAAAAATCAGCTATTAAGATTTAAAAAGGTTTTTGAAACCCTTTTTTTGTTGGCCTGTATTATTATTAGTGATTCCAGGCGCGTCAATTGCTAACCCCGTAAGTGCGGTGCATGCCATTTTTTACGAGAGGCGGCGGTGATCTTCCTCCCAGCATGGTAAGATCAGGCGCTGACCTACCGTCAACTAGCGGGATTTCCATCAACCAGGTATCTCCAACCAGCGCCCCCCTCCAGCCGGCCCAAGCTCTAAGCTCCCGCGAGGTCTTCCGGCATGTCTGGTAGTGTAATGCGTGTTAGTGTGTGAGTAAGTGAAGGGATGAAGATAGGACAAGAGGAAGGAAAGATCACGCACGGTCCGTGGCCCGTTTATTAGGGTACTGCACCGGCATTCCTCTGATATTGATCGGAGAAACCAAGGAAAACTACCGATAAGAGCAGCCGGCTGCTAGAATTCTCTTCGGACCACGCATGATCTTTCCTTCCTCTTCCTTGTCCTATCCTCACCCCTTACACAAACTGACACTTACATGCACTACACTACCTCATACACCACGAGACCAGTGGAGACCATGGTGTTAGAGTTTGTCCCGGCTGGAGCGGTGGCCCGCTGATGGGAGAGATCTGGTTGTGAAAACCCAATTAACCGACGGTGGGTCGGCGCCGAATCTCACCATCCAGCGGGAAAGATCACCGCCACGTCTCGAGGAAAACATTTACTACACTTACGGGACTAATGACCTTAGCTAGGCGCGCCCGGAATTACTAACAATCAATAAATCAAGTGAAAGGAAAGTTGTGTGCGGCGCGTGGTCTGTTTGGCAAAGCAATGCTCATACATTCACCTGGTTTGGATCAAAGCAGCTGGCCGTTAGAATTGTTCTCTAGATAGCGGCTCAATTCAACCTACCTAAATTATGCTGGTGTCGAAAATTTCTCTGCCGTTAGAATTCGAACTCTACGACCTCCTAGTCAGAGTCACAGCAGAGAGCGTCATTGCTGGCTCTGAGCTAACTCAACCTACCTCTTGAAATACTTCAATATACAATACTCTTACACGCAACACTCACCGTGCTGGCTACTCGGATTGACTTGAGATTTTACCAGCTTGTTCAGCACCTTTCAAAACACCTACATGCAAATTTTTACGTGCTATGAAGCATTGCAAGCAGTGTTTTGCGATAATTAGTATTGGGACCTTTCTTGACCTTACCGACCGTGGAAGGGCGGAAATCGCTGATCGCCGCTGGTTCTGCGGACGTTACTCATACACCGCGCCTGCACTATCGGAGTGTCGGCAAGGTCTCAGTTACTTACTTGGAGGGCAGGCGGGGTGACAAAAACGGGTGTTTACTTTGCAGGTTCAGATGGAACGAATGCGCTTGGAAATCTGACACCGGCTGATAGACGCCGTGTAACGTTCCTAGCGCTGCCGAAGCAACGGCTCGCCCGCTGCGGGAAGCGCGAAGGTCATGAAAGGTCCTGATACAAACTGTCTATAAAACGCTGTTTATAATATATCGCGCTGCGTGTGCAGGGCGCGCGGGGCCAGGAGCAGCGCGAGGGCGAGGGCGCGGGCGGGCGTGGGCGTGGCGGCGCCGCCAGCCGAGGGCGGGTGGCCGCGGGGGCTGCTGGAGGCGCTGGGCGTGCTTTGCCAGAAGCGCCACTAGGAAGCGCTGCTGAGTGGCGCCGTGTGAAGGGGCTCTAACGAGTCTTGTCGCTGCGTGTGCAGGGCGCGCGGGGCCAGGAGCAGCGCGAGGGCGAGGGCGAGGGCGGGCGTGGGCGTGGCGGCGCCGCCAGGCGAGGGCGGGCGGCCGCGGGGGGCTGCTGGAGGCGCTGGGCGTGCTTTGCCAGAAGCGCCACTCGGAAGCGCTGTT
The DNA here is from genome assembly GCA_031308135.1 of Acheta domesticus. NCBI lineage: Eukaryota > Metazoa > Arthropoda > Insecta > Orthoptera > Gryllidae > Acheta > Acheta domesticus. The sequence goes on along the minus strand of JAHLJT010009432.1, from coordinate 62,433 downwards.
GAGTGGCGCCGTGTGAAGGGGCTCTGACGGGTCTTGTCGCTGCGTGTGCAGGGCGCGCGGGGCCAGGAGCAGCGCGAGGGCGAGGGCGAGGGCGGGCGTGGGCGTGGCGGCGCCGCCAGGCGAGGGCGAGCGGCCGGGGGGGGGGGGCTGCTGGAGGCGCTGGGCGTGCTGCTGGCCACCGCCAACCCCCCGCCCTTCCCCGCGCCGCGCCCTGCCCTGCGCCGCGCGCTGCTCTTCTGCTGGAACGTCGTGGCCGTCCTCCTGGTGACGGCGTACAACAGCGGGCTGCTGGCGCACCTCACCGCGCCGCACTTCCCGCCGCCCGTCGACTCTCTGCAGCAGTTCGTCGACGCGGGCTTCTACTGGGGCACCTTCACTTCGATCCCGCCGCTCGGCTTGTATTTCGATCACAAGGTGAGCTTTTTCAAAGTAATCATTAAATATTACATACAATACGGGTTACGTTTCTAGCTGATTTGGAAAATACACTGCAAATAGGAATGTTACAACAGCACACACTTCCTCGCATTATTTGCAGTAATTTATACAGATAGCAAGAATCATTTCACGCAAATTGAACATTCAAAACTATAGGTAATATATTGTATTATAACGCATACATCGTTACTAAAGGCCATATATAGCAACTAATAGGAAACATCTCGCTTTATGAAAGCATTCGAAACTACGATATCATTGCCTGAAGCTTATCTGTGAGTATATTATTCTCTACTTGAGTACACCAATGTATTGAACTTAGAGACATTTTAACATTAACTTTACGTAAATAAAATCGCCTTCTCTTAACTCTCTCTCATTCACAGTGGGATAGTTAGAGGGCGGCAGGTGGGGCGGTCCGCCCCGGGTTTCATCATTTTAGGGGTGACACCAATTAGAAAATTTTATTGATGAAATTATATAATTATTTTATTTGCTGTTGCGGGTGGTTGAGACCGCTAAAGCAGTAGTGCCGTGGCGAGCTCAGGCCGAAGAATCGCAGGTTCGAGTCCCACCTCGGGTGTGGTTGTATTTGTGTTCGTCTTTTCACCTCTCATCATCACCGTATCACTTCATTCAGTATGCTCTGCAAAAAGGCAGGAGGCCCTGGCCCTGAATGGGATCTCACTTGGTTAATTAAATGAAAAAAATATTTAAAAATTATATTTCAATTATTTTTAACTGCAGTTTTTTAATACATTTTAAATAAATGTCACGTTCAAATATATCAATTTTTATTACTTAATGAATAAACTGTTCAGTAGCAATCTTATATTTCATTTATGGGATGGAGGGTGATACTATTAATTGTGCTCCGGTTGACACCAACTGAAGCTACGCCACTGCTCATTCATATCGCTGTTACACAATGAAATTTCCGGAATAACTTCTCAAATAACCATCGTATGGCAACGACGCTGCGTGCGGTGGTACTATGAAATTATCGAATAAAAGCTCATACAATATTATGGCACTTCTTTTATTCAATTTTTCTTTTATATTAGATTTATCGTATTTTTAAGAGAGAAAACCTAAATGAACTAGTTTCAATTAAGGATTTTGCATTACTTGAAAGAAACTACATCAATACATTACGAATACAAATTGAAGAATATAGTAAAAATCGAATTAATATTGTGATTTTAAAAAGAAAATTATTTGTAAAATTAAATTTTTTTATCCTTTTTGATGCACTCGATTCTCCGCGATAGATTGAAATACATATTCAAAACATGAACACTTGAAGACCAAGATTCCACTACATGATATTGTTGTGAAACCCACATTATAGTTGTAAAACATAGTTAAAACCAAGGGAAAAAATAATTGATTTCCTAGACCAATTTTGAAAACAACAATTACATTAAGTCAAGATAAAAACCAAAACATTTAAAAAATCAAAACAAAAAATGTTTCACTAATCACTCAAGAGAAAACTCACTACTACACACCGCTTTCCGCAATACGAACAAGGTATTTGCCGTGCAAAATAGCGCCTTGGGTGGCTTCACCGCCAAGGCGACAGTCATATATCTAGAAGTGTGTGTGTATGTATATATATATATATATATATATATATATATATATTGAAACGAATTGTTATCATTACAATGATAACAATGCGTTCCTGAGTATGAAGAACGTTTGAACTGCGCGGTAGCGGACGCCGCGCCGACGGAGTCGGGTGCCGGAGTCGATTCACTGTGGAGAACTGAAGGTGACGGAATCACGGGACGGACCGGCAGTGGAGCGATAGCGGAGGAATGAAACGGACGGTCATGTGGTGTGTGGAAGAAAGAGCACGGACAGTAGTGAAATCTGAAACCATCGTGGAGGATAGGCATCGGGAAGGACAAGATGGTGGGAAAAGGCATGAAGTGAACTAAAACGGTGGTATTGCTGAAGAGAATAAAAGACAGTATCGGCGCGTAAAGACTTTCACGTGGGCGAGCGCGAGGGAGCGGCTGCATGTGGATTCCCGAGCGGCAGTTAACCCGTTAATGTCTGGTATATGTAGCTTCGGGAACAGGCGGGAACAACGACTTCATCGGAGTGAGCGAGATTAATTATTGGAATATGTTAAAAGTGGTGAAATCGGCATTGACAAAGTGACGCACGCGGGCGGACACCAGGATAGCATCGAGTGAATGTAGAGGAACAGCATTAAACAACCAGTTGTGAAACTGAGAAGAAAAGAACTTACTACGGACGGCAGAGGTGAGAAGCATTAGCGGGCGACGCACGGTAGGTCCGTTACAACGGCAGTGGACAACAAGATATCGGCAGTCAGCGTCGTGCAGGGAATGGCGGAAGAGCATCGGAGGCGGGTGGCGGAACGGGCCCCCTCCCCACGTCGGCATCCTGCGACCCGAAGAGGCACGAGCACGGACGGCGCTGCGCGAAGCATCGCCCCGTCGGCGGAGGGGCGAACGCGAAGCGGCGCAGCCCGGGGACGGAAGTACTGTGAGTAAGAGCGGCCGGAAGAATATCTTTAGTCACGGCCCCACAGATGTGGGAATTATAACAAATGAGTGAGATTTCAGGATAATAAAGAGTTGACAAATGGGATGTGATTTAAAATAGGGAAATGACAAAGTAGATGTTTTTGTGAGCAACAAGAATCACCAATTTTGTATTGTAATTATTCGAGCAAGAAAAAAATTCATGTTTACCCGTATATTTCCATTGATGAACATGATTGAATCCAGAGCCCATTCCCGGGGAAGAGTCCCTGTTCCCTTTTACTAATAAATATTGTGCAGAGTCAAATCCACGACTCGTTTCAATAAATAAATATATATATATATATATATATATATATATATATATATATATATTGTAGCGGTACGCTAGTTCTTCTGCGAATTATTTTCATAAATAAAATGCCGATGCAGAAGGCTAGTGCGTGGAGAGAACCGACCGTGCCCCGCTGACCGCCCGCGAGCGCGCGACACGCGCCCTCCACGAATGTTTATGGCACCACGGGACGAGGGAGACCTTTTGTTCGGGATCTCAGGCGCCCCAGAACTATTTGAATAGGTTCGCGGCACGTGCCCGTCACGGTTTTTTTGGCTGTCACTCGCGCTGGGAAGCTCAAAGTTGTAATTCACTGCAACCTTCGGGGGTACAACAATCATGTCTCACACCCTTCTTGACCTACTTTCTTCGATAGACGAAGAGGGCTTTTGGAATGAGACAGAGTAAGGAAAATTCCCAGAATCGCCGAAGCTGGTTGGCTAAAAAAAATAGTTAAGACGCCATTACACTCAACCAATCAGGGGTAGAATTCTGTGGGGAAGGGATGATTTCGAAATATCTGCGAAAATTTGGGGGGGGGAAAGAGGGAAAAACACACAAAGTGAGGGTACGAGAGACTTGGGTGGCGAGAGCGGAGGAGAGAGGTCGAGGTACCTCCGGCATCGCGTGCTCTGGGGAGCGATTTGGGATTGCCCCGTGCAATCCAATTCTTTCTTGTTTAATCTCGATAGCCGGGAGAAACTCTTTCCGAGTATCAAATTTTGAACTCTGCCACCACTGGCAATTAGACCGATACTCTCCGAGATTTGTGCTCGCATAGAACTTATTGGAACTCTCAGATCGCGCCGTGTGACTTTGTGCGTGAGATACGCGATTGCTCGTGATTCGGGCCAACGAAACTGCCGCCGCCGCAGCCCACCACGCCGCCGCTGTGCCGACGAGCGCCCCTTCGGCTTTGAGAGGCCGACACGCCGCCGCCGCCGCGACCAGCTGCCACCGGTGCCATTTGACGCCTGTTCAGCACCATCATCATCATCAGGCATTGTATTTGGTCAACGACCGTACAAAGACTTTTTTTTGTGAGTTGCGGTGCCACGCTGAGGCACGTAATCGCCAGTTCAGAGGGCGAATGATCATTTCCTTTGTGTAATCAGTAGAATAATTGCATTGTGAATTTATTTTTGCTTTTCTCTTAGATTTAAGTTTCTTTTGTTCCTAATCAGAGCTCACTAGGTAGGGCATTTCTTCTAAAATTCCTTGTGTAACTTCTCCGGCCTATCATTAGGCGGAAATAAACCTTCTATTGTGTTTATCAGTCACCCAAATTGTTATTGTCATTGTATTGCACCTTGCAGTTCCTTCCATCACCGCTTATTTTCAGAAAGGTAACAAAATTGACCGACTGAGCTAGGCCCGGGCCGCCCTCACGGATTTCCAGCGCTCCCACGCCGCCGGGGACCGCGTACAGGGCGTGACAATGGCGCATGCCAACGGTGGGGCTCGATAGTATCGCTGATACCCCAGTAAAACGCCCTAAAATCAATTTTTTTCTCAATGCCGTCTTGATCATATTTGCATAAAATTTAAATTGTTCTATTGTCGTATTTTAAATGGATGGAAGGACGCTGCTACGAAACGAACAATTTGTGGTCTGGTAATGATGTTATTTTTTATTGTATTTTGTATGTGAGTGTTATTGTTTTGTTCTTTGTGTGTTGTGACTACCGTGTGCGCGTTTCACGCAAAACAGTCAAAATGCTGGACGAATCAGGCGTCGATGTGGCGGGAGGAGAGCAGTTCAGGGGAACAACCCGCGCCTGAGATCACCCTCAGTGAGCTTATGCGAGTTCTCACGAAGCAAATTTCGGAGAGTAGCGAAAGCTTAAAGTTAGAAGTAATGAATCAAATTTCGGAAAGTAGCGGAAAACAAGCGGAAAGATTTGACCGGCTGGACAGTTGTTTAGTTGACCAGGCTGCGAAATTAGAAAAATTGGAGGCAAAATTTGACCATAAAATAGGAACTTTGCAGAACCAGCTAGAGAGTAGATGCGGGAAAATTGAAACTAGCGTGGAAAACTTAGGCCAAGAATTAGAAAGTTCAAGGGCTGAGGTAAGAGAGAATATTACAAAAATTGAATCGGAAATTAGCCAGAAGCTCCAGGCATGTGATAGGAAGGTAGAAGCGTGCTGCGAGTCAGTTGCCGGGAATATTGCCGAGGTTAAGACAGAAATGAACGGCAAATTCACTAAAATAGAAACTAAACTTAGCACGGAAGTGAGTCAGATTCATAACAAATTTGAGAAGTTAGGGGCTATTGAGGGAGAAAATATCAGAGACCGGGAAGAAAGATTAAAGAGAGAAATAGATAAAAATGTAATGAAATTAGTGAGAGAGGAAATCGAGAAGGAGAAAGAGAACAGTCCTATTTCAAATTCATCGGGCGGATCGGGCCTTAGATTCTCGTGGGCTCCTCCACAAAATCTGTGTTTCTGGGGAAAGTCGGACGAAAATCCAAAGGTTTTTCTCGACCGCGCAGAGAACTACATGGATTTAACGAAGGCAGTACCGCCTAAATTAAAGCCTAAGTTTATGCAGGAACTTCTGCGTGGAAATGCCGCCTATTGGCTCACTGCACTTGCGCCATTCCCGCAAACGTACGAAGAGTTCCGTACTAAATTTCTTGCGCGTTATTGGAATGAACAGACACGCTATGAATTTGAGAGAAAGATTTTGGAAAACAAGTGGGACAAAAGACGCGACCAGTCTTACCTCGATTACGCCATGGAGAAAATCTCCGCTATCAAACTGTGTGACCCCATGATAGGTGACAAAAAGGTTATCTGGCTTTTAACTGCGCATTACCCTACCTATGTGCAGAATCTTATCAATAGCGTAGGATGTGAAGACCTCGACCGCTTTCAGGAGCTGCTTGCTCAATTCGATAGAACTCGGGCGAATTCTTACGAAGAAAATTGGGAGCGAAACCAAGGGAACAGCCAAAACCGACAGTCATGGCGTCGCGATGACCGGAATCAAGGGAACGGTGCGAATGAACGGCGCCCACCACAAGATTCTAATGAGAATCGAAGTGGGAATGTTAGTGATAGAAACGGCCACCATGATCCTACGAGGCAGGGCCCCGTTAAATTAGAACCGTTCGAGCCTTCAAGGTACCGGGGTTCGAACGAATTTTGTCAGAGGTACCGATTTTCAAGGTAGTGTCAGTAAACTACGCCTTTCATGATCTGAACGACGATGCGAATGAGCACGTAAAAGAACTAGCACGAAAATGTCCAGTAGTCGAGTTCCTTATAGGAAAATTTAATGGACACGCTTTAGTGGATACCGGCAGCGAAATTAGTGGCGATTTCAAAAAAATTGTACTCACAATTGATTAGTGAACGCGTTCCAGTACCGACTTTGCCCACGGGTAAATGCTTCGTCGTAGGAATCGGAAACAAAAAAAGCAAGCCGATTTTCATGCAAGCCTTAATTTCACTTAATTTTCGGGAAGTTTCATTCGACGTGCCATGTTTGGTTATTGAAGATTTAAGCTACGACGCCATTTTAGGGGTAGATTTCTTACGGGAAAATAACGGGATAGTGGATTTTTCTAGAAATATTGTGAGTTTCGGTGAGGGTAGGGAAATTGAGATTCAGGATGACGAGGACAGACCAGATATTAGCATTTCATGCGGGTTTTGGGGATTCGGGAGATGACGTGCGTGAAGTCATAGACAAATGTTCACTAGGAAATGATTTACTAGATGACCACGAGCGCCATCAGCTGCAGAAATTGATCTACAAGTATAGAAATGTTTTCGATCGTCCCGTGCATCCCATAAAAGACTTTAGTTTTCGGATTCAGGGTCATCGACGACTCGCCTTTTAAAGTAAAGAATTACCCTATTCCGCAGTCCATGAGGGGGGAAGTCGATGAAACAATCAAGACCATGATTTACGAGGGTATCATTGAGAGGTCAGTCACGGCCTACTTAAATCCAATTGTGGTAGTAAAAAAAAAGGATGGAAAAGTAAGAATTTGTCTAGATGCACGACGAATTAACGAAGTCACAGTCCCGGAAAACGAGGCACCTCAAAACCTCGACGAAATTCTCTGGAAATTTAATGAAACTAAGATTTTTTCAGCCTTAGATTTTTCGACCTCCTATTGGCAAATTTCCATTCACCCCGACGACAGGAAATTCACGGGATTTTTGTATAACGGCTTGACATACGTTTGGAAACGAATGCCTTTCGGCTTAAGGAACAGCGGTGCGGCTTTTATTCGTTGTCTCGACCAGAAGCTAGGTGACAAATTAGACGATTCGTCACGCCATACATTGACGACATCGTAATTTCCTCACAAAACTTCCAGGAACATCTCGATCACCTGGAACAACTACTGGAATGCCTTTCAGAAAACCACATGACGTTAAATCTGAACAAATCTCAATTTTGTACGTCAGAGATTTCATTTTTTTTAGAAAGTTGCATTGTTCCGGACTGACAACCTCTGCACACAATTCATGGTACCTTGGGCTCACGGAACAGTTTACATTTTTTTTTGTTATTAAATCCAGTAGATTTAATTAAAACTAAGATCTTATGTTAGTTATTTTTAATTGCAATTATATTATTTACTGTACATGATTCTCGCACTAAGCATCGTCATATTATTTCAGAAATTTTTGTTATGACGAGAAAAAAAAATTCTCATTTCCGAAATTTAGATTTTCAACTCTAATTTTTTTTCTCTATTCGGAGGGGAGGGCCAATGTAGCGGTACGCTAGTTCTTCTGCGAATTATTTTCATAAATAAAATGCCGATGCAGAAGGCTAGTGCGTGGAGAGAACCGACCGTGCCCCGCTGACCGCCCGCGAGCGCGCGACACGCGCCCTCCACGAATGTTTATGGCACCACGGGACGAGGGAGACCTTTTGTTCGGGATCTCAGGCGCCCCAGAACTATTTGAATAGGTTCGCGGCACGTGCCCGTCACGGTTTTTTTGGCTGTCACTCGCGCTGGGAAGCTCAAAGTTGTAATTCACTGCAACCTTCGGGGGTACAACAATCATGTCTCACACCCTTCTTGACCTACTTTCTTCGATAGACGAAGAGGGCTTTTGGAATGAGACAGAGTAAGGAAAATTCCCAGAATCGCCGAAGCTGGTTGGCTAAAAAAAATAGTTAAGACGCCATTACACTCAACCAATCAGGGGTAGAATTCTGTGGGGAAGGGATGATTTCGAAATATCTGCGAAAATTTGGGGGGGGGAAAGAGGGAAAAACACACAAAGTGAGGGTACGAGAGACTTGGGTGGCGAGAGCGGAGGAGAGAGGTCGAGGTACCTCCGGCATCGCGTGCTCTGGGGAGCGATTTGGGATTGCCCCGTGCAATCCAATTCTGTCTTGTTAATCTCGATAGCCGGGAGAAACTCTTTCCGAGTATCAAATTTTGAACTCTGCCACCACTGGCAATTAGACCGATACTCTCCGAGATTTGTGCTCGCATAGAACTTATTGGAACTCTCAGATCGCGCCGTGTGACTTTGTGCGTGAGATACGCGATTGCTCGTGATTCGGGCCAACGAAACTGCCGCCGCCGCAGCCCACCACGCCGCCGCTGTGCCGACGAGCGCCCCTTCGGCTTTGAGAGGCCGACACGCCGCCGCCGCCGCCGCGACCAGCTGCCACCGGTGCCATTTGACGCCTGTTCAGCACCATCATCATCATCAGGCATTGTATTTGGTCAACGACCGTACAAAGACTTTTTTTTGTGAGTTGCGGTGCCACGCTGAGGCACGTAATCGCCAGTTCAGAGGGCGAATGATCATTTCCTTTGTGTAATCAGTAGAATAATTGCATTGTGAATTTATTTTTGCTTTTCTCTTAGATTTAAGTTTCTTTTGTTCCTAATCAGAGCTCACTAGGTAGGGCATTTCTTCTAAAATTCCTTGTGTAACTTCTCCGGCCTATCATTAGGCGGAAATAAACCTTCTATTGTGTTTATCAGTCACCCAAATTGTTATTGTCATTGTATTGCACCTTGCAGTTCCTTCCATCACCGCTTATTTTCAGAAAGGTAACAAAATTGACCGACTGAGCTAGGCCCGGGCCCGCCCTAACGGATTTCCGGCGCTCCCACGCCGCCGGGGGACCGCGTACGGGCGTGACAATATATATATACATATATATATATACACACACACACACATTTTCTGACTGTACTTACCTTGATAGGTTGTCAGGCAGGGGGCGTAGCGTCCATGGATGTGGGTGATGTGTTACATACCCTGACGATATCAGCTATTTTATTTTAAAGTAATTGTAAATTGTCAATTTGTTATTTTCTTTTTTACTACAAAATATTTCAAGATATTTCAAACATTGCGCCATTGAGAACTCGATTCTTTACAAGAATGAACGAATCATTATGAAATGCCGCCTAGCCTGCGCTGTGAATCAGATGCACCGTGACCCGTTACATCCAGGATGCCTACCGTGGTGCGCATGAAAAAGCAAAACTTTACAAATCTTCATCGTTCTCTTTCGGTGCCTGTAAGAGAACAAGGTTAATTAATGAACATTGTCCCTTTTTTGAGTTTATTACCTTATTTTAATGCATTTAGCAACTATATATTTGTAGCCAATTTAGGTTAGGGATTGTGCTGGTGAATGCACAAGGGTATGTGACTGTGCAATACACATCTGTGTCCTGGAATGGCGAGCATCACGCGATCCAAAGTGCCTACATAATTATGGAGTCGTATTTTTTGTGCACAAATTATAGCATGTGAGAAACAGTTAAAAATATTTGTAAAAAATATGAGAGGATAGACTTTTATTCAAACAGCCAACACAGGCTGTGTTGAGGAATACAACGGTGGTATAAGGGAAAATAAGGAAATTCTGTCACACTTCATTCGAGTTGTATGCTTTTTTGGAAGACAAGGGCTTGTATTTTCTAGTCATAATGAAAATAGGGGATCATCAAATAGAGAAAATTTCATGTAATATATAATTGAAATAATGAAATATGATAAAACTGACAAGGATGATAAGAAAATTCCGGTGTCTCGTGTAATTTCACCAGAAATTCAGATTCACTGAATTTCAAGTGTAAGCACGGTAATGTCCCATGAAATTAAAAATAAAATTTCTAAAGCCTCGTTTGTCTTCGCCATACTGGATGAAACTCTTAATGTAAGCAGCAAAAAGGACGACTGTCAACTGCTTGTCATTACGTGTCTGTATATTGATAGATTTTCTCTTTCCTATTATATTTTTATATGCCAATTCTATTGGGTTCGAAATGATATGAATGGGACAATTTTGAAAATCATTGGGTTTGATAGTGCTCTTATTATTAAAGTATGAGGGACACACATTTATATTTTGCTAGGTCGTGAACATAAGTCAACTTTTCCTAACTTTCAACCAGTTAACTACATGAAGTACGTGAACCATTATTACTTTCACTGAATCAGTTTTTATTTTAAATATACAAATTATTTGTGTGCTCTAATTGATCAAAGTGACAGAAATGGTATTGGTGAATGAGAAATATTTAAATTATAATTAAAGTATTAAATTATTTTCTCATTTCTCGAGTTACATACCCTAAGCCAAAACTCAGGCTACGCCACTGTTGTCAGGGTTACACATATCATAATTTTTTGTTTCTTTGTTAGGGTCAAGGAATTCTTTAAGGGGGATGCTATCGATTGGCATGTCTGAATTTGATTCATCTATTAATTACACAAAAACAGGATTTATTAAAAAATGACACAATTGACATTACACTGGAATTATTACTGATCATCAATGAACAGCTAATTTACCAATTTACGTGACATTTATCTGGTTGTTTCTCATTATTATACATTCCTTATTCCCTTTTATAATATCATCCGTGTTATGAATCAACGGGAGCTCCCGGCACAACCGATTAATCAAATAGCGTACTCAATACATCATACACTGATAAATTACCCAACAAACATTACGTCTCCATTCCCTCTCTCTGTAACCACATATCGTACACTCTTATCACAGACAATGTTAATTTTCTTATATTACTGTGATGAGCATCCTGAATCTGCGGATAGCCACATCCGACCCCCCCCCCCCCCCAATATTTTCTTGGAACTCTCGTTAACTTATCTGGTGTACTTCGTTGTTGCTGCCCTCCCGCTCGATGCCACAGCGCGACGTCTCGTTCTCCGATGTCCGCTGCCGTAAGATGACCTTGGCATCCGCCGTCGCTCTGCGTCCGTGCACGTGTTTACCAACGGTCCGTAATCCCACGCAGGCGCTGTCTCGCCGCCAACTCCTTTCTCCAAATATTGGAATTGCGGTTTCTGCACGTAGAACTCTACACTACTGTACCGCGCACGCGTAACTGCACGGCTGGTTGGTGATTACTAGATGAGTGCTTTCTCTTCTCAAACGCCTTAATCCCTTTCCGTGACAAAATTATTCTTTCTTCGTATCTCCTCCGCCGCACTAGACCCTCCGAAATCGTTCTTATCACCATGAATGTTCTAATTTCCACTTCACCATGCCACGATCACCGCATCACCCACGTGTCCACGTAGCTTTGCACTTCCCTCACTAATTTTTTGTTATTATGTTTCTTCTATTACACTTATGATAATCATCAGTCACTTTCCTCACTTAACTCGTAATACTTTTCATTCCTATTGTTCACCTTGGCTCGATCACCGCCGATTTCTATCATATCGTCTCCGCATTACTTTTCCGTTGCTATCTCTCGTCCTTGCCTCACGACCGTTTTCTCCCAACTGACATTCCGTCTTCCCGCCTTTCGATCGAATCCGTCGTTCAGTGCGTTCGTTCACTGACCCGGTTGATTTTACCCGCGATCGATTCGTTGTTCACGCGCCAATTTTGATATGTCGTTATTTGCGTAATGATGGTCTTTTTACCAATACGGTTCAAATATATATATATATATATATATATATATATATATATATATATATATATATATGTACATACTGCATATGTACATATATATGTACATACATATATGTACATATAGGTACATACATACTTGCATATGTACATATATATATATATATATATATATATACAAATGATATATTGATTATTGTTTAGTGATTTATTATCAGAATGTGAAGTCTTATAATGCTTGGAATGATTACGGCGTTGTCCAATCGTATTGGTGATGTTTGCTTTATTATTATCTATTGCTTGAATAATAAGATATGGTAGTTGAAATTATTTTATATGTTAATAATTTGGTAATTTAGATAATGAAATATATATTTGATATTTTAATTATTTTGGCGGCCATGACTAGGAGAGCTCAAATTCCTTTTTCTTCTTGGCTTCCGGCAGCTATGGCTGCTCCAACTCCTGTTTCTGCTTTAGTTCATTCTTCTACTCTGGTAACAGCAGGAGTATATCTTCTTATTCGGTTTGGTGTAATTATTGAAAGATATTCAATGAATGGTTTTTTGTTTATTTATTGGTTGTTGTGACTATATTATATCTGGGTTTAGGAGCTAATTTCGAGTTTGATTTGAAGAGGATTATTGGCTTTATCAACATTGAGTCAGTTGGGTCTTATGATAAGAACAATTGGGTTGGGTTATTATGATTTGGCTTTTTTTCATTTGTTAACTCATGCATTATTTAAGGCGTTATTGTTTATATGTGCGGGTGTTATTATTCATGGTTTAAATGATCTTCAGGATATTCGTGGCATAGGAGGGATTGTTGACCCAAATACCTTTAACTTCTGTTTGTTTTATAATTTCGAATTTGGCCTTATGTGGAACGCCTTTTTTATCTGGTTTTTATTCTAAGGATTTGATTTTAGAGTTGAGATTAATGAGAAATTTAAATTTCTGATTTTTTTACTGTTTTTCCTTTCTACTGGGCTAACTGTTTGTTATACATTTCGTTTGATTTATTATGTAATAGTGAGTGAATTTAATTTTAGGAGATTACATTGTTTAGGAGATGAGAATTATGGGTTTGTTGGTCCTATATTATATTAATGTTATATCTGTAATTGGCGGTTCATTATTGTCTTGAGTAATATTAAGTACTCCTAGTATAATTTGTTTACCTTATATATAAAGGTGTTGGCTTGGTAGTTAGAATTATTGGTGGTTGAATGGGATTTGAATTATCTATAATAATAACCTATGGAAGATTTTGCTTGGAGAATAATTATTTGGTAAGATTTTAGGATCTATATGATTTATGCCTTATATTTCAACTATGTAATTAGATCCTACCCTTTATACTGCGATTTTTGTACGAAGAGCTCTCAAGATAACTCAAATCCCATCTTCGCGATGGAATATGTCACGACATTTCACGTCTTTTCGGTCTTGCCGGTAGAAGTCGCATGATCGCAAGCAATGCTTCATACGGTCGCGATCGTGCGAAATCTAGCGGAACGACTGTGAATGATACGAAATGCCGTGACATATTCCATCGCGAAGATAGGATTTGAGTTATCTTGAGAGCTCTTCCTACAAAATCGCAGTATATATGGGGGTTTAAGGATTGCTCGTGTTAGTGATGGTGGATGAAGAGAAGAAATTGGAGGTCAAGGTATATTTAATATCTTTTTGAGGATAAGAATAATGAATCAGGAATATCAATTTAATTATTTTAAGTATTATTTGTTGAGATTTATGTTTTGATTATTTATCTTTGTAATATTATTAATTTATAGTGGAGGTTAACTTAAATAGCTTATATGAAGAGTATAACATTGAAGATGTAAGGAGATATAATATCTTTAGGTATTTAATTGAAACCAAAGAAGAGGTGTATTATTGTTAATAATATCATTGAATTTAATTTCCAATTAAGGAAATAAGTTGTACAAAAGTGAGCTGCTAACTTAACTTTTTAGCGGTTAAATTCCGTTGTTATTTCTAATTATATCTAATTTATATAGTTTATATAAAACGGTATATTTTCATTATACAGAAATAATTAGATATTTGTAAATAATTAAGGATTATTAAATCTTTCTTTCAGGTCAAAACTGAACGCATTATTGCTTCTTAATTGAGATTAATTGAATTAATTAATAGCTTTTGAATGCAACCCAAATGTTATATTTAACTATAACCCTAGTCTGCTCATTGTAGAGCTCCTTGGTGTCATCATGATATAAGCCTAAAAGTAAAATGATAATAAAAAATATTAGGTGAATAATCAATTTAATGGATTGGAGGAGATTGAATAAAATGGCAGGTATAATTAAAGCGATTTCTACATCAAAGATTAAAAAGATTACAGCAATTAGGAAAAATCGTAAGGAAAAGGGTAAGCGGGCTGATCTTTTGGATCAAAGCCGCATTCGAATGGAGATGTTTTTTCTCGATCTAATAGTGTTTTTTTTGATAAAATTAATGATAATAATATTAAAATAGTTGATAAGATTAAAGTGAATATAACAATAGTGAGAGTAATTAAGATTATTTATTTTGAAGATCAATCCTTTTGATTGGAAGTCAAATATACTATTATATACTAAATAAATATCTACCTCATCAGTAAATTGAAATATATAAGAATAGTCATACAATATCTACGAAATGTCAGTATCAGGCTGCCTGCTTCAAAACCAAAATGATGGTTGGATGAGAAATGAAATATTATATGTCGTATTAGACAAATAGATAGGAATGTTGTTCCGATAATGACATGTAACCCGTGAAATCCGGTTGCTATAAAAAAAGATGATCCATATACTGAGTCTGCAATGGTAAAAGGGGCTTCAATATATTCGTAGGCTTGTAAAATGGTAAAATAAATTCCTAGAATAATTGTTAGTATTAATCCTTGTGTGGTTTGATTATAATTATTTTCTATTAAGCTATGATGGGCTCATGTTACCTGTAATTCCTGAGGCGAGGAGAATTGCTGTATTTAGGAGTGGAATTTGTATAGGATTCAATGGTTTAATTCCTATAGGTGGTCAAATTATGCCTAAATCGATGGTGGGTGCTAATCTTCTATGGAAAAATGCTCAGAAGAATGAAATGAAGAAAAATCCTTCTGATACAATGAATAGGATTATTCCTCATCGTAATCCTAGATTAACAACGGATGTGTGTATACCTTGATATGTTCCTTCTCGTGTAATATCTCGTCATCATTGGATTATAGTTAATAGTGTAATTATAATTCCAGTTGTGAAAATAATAAATTTATGTTGATGGAATATGCTAATTAAACCTGCTGCTATTGTTATGGCACCAATGGCTCCTGTAATAGGTCATGGGCTGATATTAACTAAGTGGAATGGATGATTTTGATGTGTTGACATTAATTAACTTCTCTTGAATACAATGTGGTTAGTACAGTAAATACGTATGATTGAATTATTGATACTGCTAATTCTAGGATTAACAATAGAATTTGTGATAAAATAAGAAACTTGAATTAAGATAATTGAATTTATGATTATAGGTCCGGTATTTCCTAATAAGGTTATAATAAATGGCCTGCGATTATATTTGCAGCTAATCGGACAGCAAGAGTTAATGGGCGGATAATATTTCTAATTGTTTCGATGCATACTATAAAAGGTATTAGAATAGGAGGAGTTCCTTGAGGAACTAAATGAGCAAATATATGTTGTGTGTTATTAATTCATCCATATAGTATAAATGTTAATCAAAATGGTAATGATAAAGATAATGTAAATGTTAAGTGGCTTGAACTTGTGAAGATGAAGGGGAATAGTCCTAGAAGGTTGTTAAATAGAATAATTGAGAATAGGGAAATGAATATAAATGATCTTCCTAAGTTTTTTATTGTTTACTAGTAAGGTTTTAAATTCGGAGTGTAATTTATAAAATTAGTGAATTTCATATTAGTGATCTTCGGTTGGGAATTAATCAATAGATGATGGAATAATTAATAGTCCCAAGAGGGTTCTTAATCAATTTATGGGAATGTTAAGAATGTTAGATGTGGGATCAAATGAAGAAAATAAATTGGTCATCATTTCAATTTGTTGAATTAGTTTTAATTTTTAGATGTTCATGAGTTGAGGTTGGTTGAATTAGGAAGTAATTAATTGTTATAATAATAATTAGTGTAGTAATAAAGAAGGTTATTAAAGATAGTCATATTATTGGAGCTATTTGTGGAATTAAGAAATATTACTATGGTAATAATTTTAATATGACATATTAATGTTATAAATTTAACTAATTTCTTTCACCAGAAGTAGTTGTTAATTACTATAATGTGGTTTAAGAGACCATTACTTACTTCAGTCATCTGATGATGAGTAATTTTTAATTCAGTTAATGAAATTTTTTAGATTTACTCTTTCGATTACAATAGGTATAAAGCTGTGATTTGCACCACAAATTTCTGAGCATTGTCCATAAAATAATCCTGGTCGGTTGATTATGAAATTAATTTGATTTAATCGACCTGGGTGGCGTCGGTTTTCACACCTAGGGCGGAAACGGTCCAGGAATGGATAACATCAGCAGCTGTTACTAATGTTCGAATTTGAGTATTTATGGGTAAAATGGTTCGGTTATCGACATCTAGAAGACGAAATTGATCCTAATTTATCTAGGGCTGATATGTAAGAATCAAATTCAATGATATTTTTAAAATCTATATATTCATATGATCAATATCATTGATGTCCAATTGTTTTTATTGTGATTAGACGATCTATAGATTCATCTAGTAGATATAATAATCGTAATGAGGGTAGTGCAATGAAAATTAATGTGATTGCGGGTAAAATAGTTCAGATAATTTCAATAGTTTGTCCTTCGAGTAAAAATCGATTAGTGTATAGATTGAAAAATAGTATGGATATAATATATGCAACTAAGACAGTAATTATTAGTAGAATTATTAAGGTATGGTCATGAAAGAAAATGAGTTGTTCTATTAGAGGAGATGATCTATTTTGTAATTTAAATTGGATCATGTAGCCATATACTAAAAAAAGGATTCCTTTATTAATGAAGCTTAAATTCATTGCACTTTTCTGCCATATTAGTAATTAGAAAGAATTGGTAGTTCTGAGTATGAGTGTTCTGCGGGAGGTAAATTTTGATATCATTCTAGTGATCTATTTAAATTTATGGGGAATAAGAATTTTCGGTGAGAAATTATTCTTTCTCATATAATGAAAATTAGTATAATAATTCCAATTAATGAAATAGTTGAACCCAATGATGATAAAATATTTCATGAGGTATAAGCGTCTGGATATCAGAGTATCGACGTGGTATTCCGGCTAGTCCTAAGAAGTGTTGAGGAAAGAATGTTAGTTTACTCCGATGAATATACTATAAATTGTATTTTTAATCATTTAGGGTTTATTGTTAATCCTGTAAATAAAGGGTATCAGTGAATAAATCCTGCTATGATAGCAAATACTGCACCCATAGATAGAACGTAATGAAAGTGGGCTACTACGTAGTAAGTATCATGGAGAATAATATCAATTGATGAGTTTGCTAAGATAATTCCTGTTAGGCCTCCAATTGTGAATAGAAATACAAATCCTAATGATCAAAGTAGAGATGGATTATATGATAATTGAGATCCATGTAAGGTAGCTAATCAACTGAAGATTTTAATTCCTGTGGGTACGGCAATAATTATAGTTGCTGAAGTAAAGTAGGCTCAAGTGTCTACATCTATACCTACAGTAAATATATGATGGGCTCATACGACAAAACCTAATAAGCCGATAGCTAATATTGCATAAATTATACCAAGGGTACCAAATGCTTCCTTTTTTCCTCTTTCTTGACTAATAATATGTGAAATTATACCAAATCCAGGTAGAATTAGAATATAAACTTCTGGATGTCCAAAAAATCAGAATAGGTGTTGATATAAAATGGGGTCACCTCCTCCTGCGGGATCAAAAAATGATGTATTTAGGTTTCGATCTGTTAATAATATTGTAATTGCACCCGCAAGGACGGGTAAAGATAATAATAGGAGGAGGGCAGTAATTCCAACAGCTCATACAAATAATGGG
Organism: Acheta domesticus; assembly: GCA_031308135.1. Lineage (NCBI taxonomy): Eukaryota > Metazoa > Arthropoda > Insecta > Orthoptera > Gryllidae > Acheta > Acheta domesticus. The sequence goes on along the minus strand of JAHLJT010009432.1, from coordinate 44,122 downwards.
GTTTGATCTAATGACATCCCAGGTGCTCGTATATTAATTATTGTTGTAATAAAATTAACGGCTCCAGAATTGATGAGATTCCAGCTAAGTGTAATGAAAAAATGGCTAAATCAACAGATGCTCCGGCGTGAGCAATTCCTGTTGATAAAGGTGGATAAACTGTTCATCCTGTTCCTGCACCATTTTCGACTATTCTTCTGGTTAATAAAAGGGTTAGTGAGGGTGGTAAAAGTCAAAATCTATTGTTTATTCGAGGGAAGGCTATATCGGGGTGCACCTAGTATTAGGGGTACTAATCAATTTCCGAATCCCACCAATTATGATTGGTATAACCATTAAGAAAATTATGACAAATGCATGTGCGGTTACGATAACATTATATGTTTGATCATCTCCAATTAAATAACCTGGTTGTCCTAGTTCCGTTCGAATTAAGATACTTAAGAAGTACCCACTATCCCAGCTCAAGCTCCGAAAATGAAATATAAAGTTCCAATGTCTTTATGATTAGTAGAAAATAATCATCGTTGCGATAAAGTGGCTGAAGATAGGCGATAGATTGTAAATCTTTTTATGAATATGATTTCCTTTATCATGGCCTTATATTCAATAATGATTTTAGACTGCAATTCTAAAGGTGTAATTTTACTAAGGCCTAAAAATATGAATTTCATTTTCAGCTTTGAAGGCTAATAGTTTTTTTAACTTAAGGCCTTAAATTCTGAAAAATATAATTGGGTAAAGCGGTAATGTGAATAGTGAAATTCTTGTTAAAAGGGAAAATCAAGTAAGGATTATTTAATTTTTGAATTGATTGGTGATTTCATTTAGGTTTGATTTACGTTAATAAGGAATGATGATATTATCAATCGTAAGTAGTAAAATAGGGTACGTAATGTGGATAAGATTATAATTAATACTAAAAATTCTATATTGTTATAAGCATGAGTTTTGAATAATTATTCATTTGGGTAGAAATCCTAAAAAAGGTGGAAGACCTCCAAGGGACATTAAATTAACTGAATGAAAAATTTAATTGTTGATGTACCTATATATATATATATTATATATAATATATATATATATATATATATATATATATATGTACAGGGTGTCCAGAAGCTCTCGTTACAAAAATTAACCCAAATTCTGTGTTGCACGTCATGAAAAATGGCAGGTCCAGTTTTTCCCAAAAAAATTTGTCTTTGAGAAATTTGAGTTTAAAAATCACTTCCGGCCGCGAAATTCAAAAACGGCCGCTATGACCGCAGGCGGCGGCGACTCCTGCGCGGAACATCTAAGCGGTGAAACAGTCGAGTAATATTCTCTAAGGAGAGCATGGCGTGGCTGACACTAGAATACATTAATAGTATCAAATGTTTGTAGGTTCTGTTTAATAAAAATTTTTAATGTACTTATTGAAAATCCAATTTTGTTCAAAATTATAGCCACGGTACACGGCGGCGTAAACGTAAATGATGAACACATCCCACATTTTTGAAAAATATGGAATCTACTGGAATGTTCGAATTGTTATTTTTAGCACATATTTACATGAACTAGTGCCTTTCGGCTTAAGATTCCCGCATACGTGAAAATTATTCTAAACACCGTGATAAACTGAAATGCGTTTTGGAAATGAAATATTTGTTCATGAAAATACTACGTTTATTGATTATCTCTGGATAATCAATAGTTGAATTGATTCTCCCGGCTGTCATTTTCTGAATTTTCAGACTGACAATAGCTAGATTAATTTTAATTTATCTTAATTTGGCTGTTTTCGATGTGATATGAATAATTGTACTTCATATTTCAGTTTATCGTTATTACTTGTTTACTCTAAATTTAAAAACAAAAATGTATCTAGTATAAATCAATAGTGGTCGCCAATGACCACAGATGATTTTCAAGCGACTTTAAATAATAAATAAATAAATAATAGCCAGATTTAGGTTTCTCGATAAGTAACTGCACGATTTATCTAAGATGAAATTGATAGATATCAATATCTTCCCCCTCAAAAAGATTGTATCTTTCCGAAATAAAACTATCTGTCGGTACAGTTAAAGATACATGAACTTCCTTAATACTACCCGTCAAATTATTCTCTCTTAAGTAATCGTGGTACAGAAAGATATACTGTGTGCTGCCGCAAGAAATGCATTCCGAAATACCTGTTATTGCAAAATATGCTACACTGTTCTATTTGGAATATCAAAGTTGCGACAAACCACCCCGACTACCCTTTTCTCTAAGTTGAATGAACATTCTACCCGTCGTTTTCCTTTTCCACATGAAATACTTTCCCCATCTTGGAGTTTCGTCGTGAAATCACTTCATTAGGCAGTTGACGGCTATATGGAAAACGTTTTATTTCTTTGTGTGTTTTGCTTGCAATGTAGTAATCAAATACGTGCATAAATGAGTGACGACCTTTCCTTCGATTTAATAGTATCGATGCCTATGCTGAATTCCTCTAATACCTATTCTGTAGAACGATGTAATTCAGTTCTCTTTGCAAGCGAATGATTGTCTGCAGTACAGAAATTATTTACTTTCTTAGTGTTTTCTAATTTAAAGGAAGGCCGAGTTATCAAGGCCACTACATTGTACAGAATGTAAGGGAGTAGAAATAGTTTACTTCAGTGACATTGTAGTAACTTTCAATATTTTTCTTTGATATTTCCGTAATGTACAACAACGAAAATAGGCACATAGGAAAGAAAACCTTTTTATTCAAGAGAATCAGTTTTTAACCCCAAAGATGACTCAGTACAGGTGCTTATTCAGTCATGACCACCCTGCGGGCCGGGTCTTGAACTTCGCAATCTGTTGATTTGAGGCAAAACTGACACGCGGCTAATGAGTGAATCACTTGGCGGTGATGGCAGGTTTACGTGCCTCTTTGCCAAACGATATAAATCACGATGTGACCCGACCTAACAACTGACAAATGCAAGGACACCGATCGTAATACGGGCTGTGAATGGCACCGGTCCGGCACCCTCAGTGAATCTCGGTCGAACTTTTGCGTGCAAGAATGAGTTCTTTTGAAATATTTGTACACCACGGAATGCAACATCACAGTATTTCTCAGTTTTTTACCATTTCACGCCAGGAATATACTAGTTTTCTATTTTTATTCATTGGCGCACGGCACATAAGGCAACGCCATTTTATCTCTGTTAATATTGACCTGTGGGATTGGTTAATTGCCTACGTGCCTCCTATAAAGATTCAATGCACTATTCGACCTGCATCTTCACAAAATGACTGCCAGAAGCATCAATTCAAATGCCGTGCCCGGAGATAATCAATAAACTCGGTATTTTCATGAACAAATATTTTATTTCACAAACCTTTTTAGTTTATCACGACATTTAGAATAAACTTCACGAATGTGGCAGTCGTAAGCCCAAGGCACTAGTTCATATGAAGATGAGCTCAAATAACAATTTGAGCATTCCAGGAGATTCAATATTTTTCATAAATGTGGGATGTGTTCATCATTTACATTTACGCCGTCGTGTACCATGGCTATCACTTTGAACAAAAGTGGAATTTCAATAAGTACATTGATAGTTATTTATGTCACGAGTCCTTAAAGACTAAAAGAGGACGAGTCCCATACAATGTTTTTTGTTATTTCTAGTTTATCGCTTATTCAAAATAAACTTTTATCGCTTTCATGAGTTAAGAAAAACCTGTCATTACTCTCGGTTTCTGTAGCAAGGGTTGGTTGTACTGGAATACTTTGTTTGTGATTAAACAGTTGAATGCTTTTTCTGCTAATGCTAGCTGATTGAGAAAAATGTCCTGGAATTTCGAAGTATCAGCATATATTTTCGTGCCAATGGTATTCTGGAGGAAGCAGACGAGTTTGATGCCTTCCAGATCTGTAACCACTTATGAAAAAGCGTATGGTTTATTTTGTGATTGACGAAAGAAAAGGAATGTTTGAAGCATTAACGAAGATTTTATGCTAGCATTTTTTAACGAACGATAAAAAACATTCAAACCAACTAGTCTCTGGTCATACTTTAGTATGCTGAAAAAATATATACAAATATATGAGAAGACTGAGTATCCACGTTAGTTATTCTTTCCCTATAATTTGAAATAATAGAAAATACTGAAGGCTAATTATTTAAAATTTATTTTAATATACTATTATGAAGTTACTGAATATTTGAAGAAAAAATCTTAGCTAATTACAAGGCTAAATAATCGGAAGAGCAAGTAACTAAGTTCTCACTAGAGGCTGACGATCACATATACATGCTTTTGAAGGTCATTCTTGTCTTTGGAGCATTTGGTGCTTGCCGTCGATAAGAAATTGCAGACTTTACCGTGAACAATATGCAAGAGAAAGAGGTACATATTCCTCTGACAATTGTTTACATTTATTCCCAAACATTGTGTTTTGTGTGGAAGTCATATTTATTCCAAGATTTACGAGCATTGATAAAATTTGAACCCGAAAGTCCGCTAAAATATTTTTAATGGACTCCAAGCATTTTAATGGCCGTTGCTATGGACGCGTTTTAAAAGCGTTATTTAGAGGTTGGTTGCTAAGGGGCTAAATGCATGTTTACTAACGTAAATAACAAAAAAAATTATTAAACAGAACCTACAAACATTTGATACTATTAATGTATTCTAGTGTCAGCCACGCCATGCTCTCCTTAGAGAATATTACTCGACTGTTTCACCGCTTAGATGTTCCGCGCAGGAGTCGCCGCCGTCCTGCAGTGTCGTAGCGGCCGTTTTGAATTTCGCGGCCGGAAGTGATTTTTAAACTCAATTTTCTCAGACAAAATTTTTTTTGGGAAAAACTGGACCTGCCATTTTTGATGACGTGCAACACAGAATTTGGGGTAACGGGGGCCTGGATTATATATATATATATATATTATATATATATATATATATATATATATTGAAACGAGTCGTGGATTTGACTCTGCACAATATTCATTAGAAAAGGAGACAGGAACTCTTGCCCGGGAATGGGCTCCGGATTCAATCACGTTCAACAATGGAAACTTACGGGTAAACATTATTTTTTATTCCTCGAATAATTACAATACAAAATTGGTGATTCTTGTTGCTCACAAAAAACATTTACTTTGTCCTTTCCCTATTTTAAATCACATCCCATTTGTAAACTCTTCATTACCCTGGAATCTCACTCATTAGTTATAATTCCCACATCTGTGGGGCCTCAACTAAAGATCACTGTCTCCTGCTGTCTAGTTACCCTCCCTCCCAAAATTCTTCCCGTCGTTCTTACTCACAGTACTCCAGTCCCCGGGCCGCGCCGCTTCGCGTTCACCCCTCCGCCGACGGGGCGATGCTTCGCGCCGCGCCGTCCGTGCTCGGGAGCCATCTAAAGCTAGCTGCGCCCAGAAACCAATCTCAACCAAACCATATCAAAAATTTTAGACTAATTTTAGGCTAATTAAATGTTCTATTCCCGAATTTTAGGCTCCTCTGGATTTCCGAGAATCGTGGGCGCTGCTAGCTTTAGTCTAAAGCTAGCAGCGCCCACCCAGAATCAATCTCAAAATCAATTGTAAAATTTGAAACCCATCCCAAACTTTAAAAATAATTTTAGGACTCTTGGAAAAAAAATATCCCCGCCTTCAAATTCCAAAAATCAGGGCTGTACAAAGCCAAATAGTTAACATTGGTTCTTACGGGTGAATAAACACCAAAATCTAAAAACCTTAGGAAAAATCTGAAACCCCTCCCAAAAGTTAAGACGTATTTGTATTTGTTATTGATGTATTTGTTGAGAGTTTTTCCATTTATTCCGACAGGATCAATATCAAGTCTTAAAATAATTACTTTGATTCATTCCTATGTAAACATCCAATATGGATTTGTAAATATTTCATACATGAAAAATTCTCTCCAAAAAAAAGTGACGAATTAAAAGATAAAATAGCTATTTACCTATACATCTACAATTCTAAAATCACAATCAATAATAGAGAAATGCAAAAATGGGATAAGAATAATGCCTGGTTTATACCAAGCATTATTCTTTAAGAATAGTATAATACCTGGTTTATACCAGCAAACTACATTTTTTCTCAATCTTTCATTCGTCAAAAAAAACAACTTAACTAACAAATGTAAATATGGAATTTACTAACAATTGAACACATACCAGCAAATAAGATGCGATCTTGAAATAATTTGGGCATTGTCATGTTTTCCATGAAAAACAAAAGCAAAGTAAAAAAAAAACTGTCCGAAATACTTACCGATCTCAAATGTTTGTTGTTTTTTTTCAAAACTAAATTACAGGTATTTCGCTTCAAGCAATCCAATGTTCTACAAATAACATGCACATTATAGCAAAAAATCGCGACACGCATATCATTTTGGGGTAGATGCATTCTTATTGAAAAGAATTGAATATTAATCAAAACACCCTATTTTCCTGCAAAATTCAATATTTGTGTTGTTATAAAACCTAAACTACAAGGATTTCGTTCCTGGCAATTTAATGTCATATACAACACATAACAGGGAATACGGCTATACTCTCTAATAATTTTGGACTACTCACTTTGTTTTAAAAAGATTGGAAAATTAGTGTGAAAACTATTATATAAATTTTGATCATATTTTGGTTTATCTTTAAATAAACTCCAAAATACTGTACTAATTCAAAAGAGGAATTTATTTAAAATTGCTCATACATTGGACATCAATATGTCAACTTCAAATAATTTTGGACTTAATTCGTTTTTATTGAAAATGAAAGGAATATTAATCAAAACAGTCCCAACTTTTTTCCGATATTCAATATTTGCGTTACCTTAACTACAGGTATTTCGCGTTTGATAAACACATGATAAGGAATACAGCTGTACTCAGAAAAAATTTTAGGCTCCTCTCTTTGTTTACCAAAAAATGGAAAATTCTCGTGAAAACTACAATATACCTCTTGACCAATTTCTCATTCCTCACAAAACAAACTCCAAAATACTTTACTAATTCAAAAAGAGAATTTATTTACATTTGCACATACATTGCTTCTCAATTTGCTAGTCTCAAATAATTTCGGGCTAGACACGTTCTTATTGAAAAATAAAGGAATAATAATCAATAGAATAACGTTTGTTTTTGCTATCCAATATTTGCGATCTTATAAAACCTGAACTATAAAGATTTCGTTCCTGGCAATAAAGTACCATATACAACACATGATAGGGAATACGGCTATCCTCATGAATCATTTTGAACTTCGCGGTTTCTTCTCCAAGAAAAGAAAAATTCGCATGAGAACTACAATATACATTTGACCACGTTTCCACTTCTGAAAAAGTAAACCCCAAAATCCTGTACCAATTCAAATAAAGAATTTATTAACAATTGCACATAAATTAGCAAATAATATTTAAATCTCAAATAATTTTGCGCTATATTAGTTCGTATTAAAAAAAGGGATATTAGTCAAAACCAGTCAATATTTTTTTTCCGATATTCAACATTTCCGTTCTTATAAAACCAGAAGTACTGGGATATGGCTCATGACAGTAGTGTGTGACATACAACACATATTAAGGAATACGGTTATACCTACAAATAATTTTGGACATCTCTTTCTTTTCCAAAAAGTGGAAAATTCTCGTGAGAAATACAGTATAACTTTTAACTAATTTTTCATTCCTCACAAAATTATTTCTGAAACACTTTAATAATTCAAATGAGGAACTGATTCACAATTGCTCATCCATTACCTATCAATATGCCAATCTCTAATAATTTTGGGCTAGCACCGTTCTTATTGGAAAAAATTGGAATATTCATCAAAACACACCCATTTTTTTTCGATATTCAACATTTGCGTTCTTATGACACCTGAAATACAACGATTTGGCTCCTGGAAATTGAAAGCCATATACAACACATGATACGGAATACAGATATACTAACAAATGATTTTGGGCTTCTCTCTTTCTTTTCCAAAAAAAATGGAAAAATTCTCGAGAGAAATAGAATATCCCTTTTTACTAATTTTTCATTCCTCACAAAAAATCGCTGAAATACTTTACTAATTTAAATGAGAAATTTATTAACGATTGCACATACATTACTTATTAATATCACAATTTCAAATAATTTTGGGCTAGAGCCGTTCTTATTGGAAAAAATTAATATTACTAAAAACTTTCCCAATTCCTTTCCAACATTTAATATTCCGTTGTTATAAAACCTGAACTACAAGGATTTGGCTCCTTGGAAAGGCGTGTGACATACAACACATAATAATAAATATGGTTATATCCACAAATAATTTTGGGCTTCTCTCTTTCATTTCCAAAAAATGGAATCTTCTCGTGAGAACTACAACATACCTTTCGATTAATTTTTCATTCCTCACAAATTAATCTCTGAAATACTTTACTAATTCAAATGAGAAATTTATTAACAATTGTCCATACATTACCTATTAATATGCCAACCTCAAATAATTTTGGGCTAGCACCGTTCTAATTGAAAAAAAAGTACAATATTAATCGAAATAAACACACTTTTTTTCGACATTCAATATTTGAGTTCTTATAACACCTGAACTACAACGACTTAGCTTCTGAAAATTGAACTTCATATTCCACACATTATAGGAAATACTATTATACCCACAAATAAGGCGGGGATAATTTTTTTCCAAGAGCCTAAAATTATTCTCAACTTTTGCGATGGGTTTCAGATTTTTCCTAAGGTTTTTTGATTTTGGTGTTTATTCACCCGTAAGAACGTATGTTAATTGTTTCGCTTTGTACAGCCCTGATTTTTGGAATTTGAGGGCGGGAATATTTTTTTTCCAAGAGCCTAAAATTAGTCTTAACTTTTGGGAGGGGTTTCAGATTTTTCCTAAGGTTTTTAGATTTTGGTGTTTATTCACCCGTAAGAACCAATGTTAACTCTTTGGCTTTGTACAGCCCTGATTTTTGGAATTTGAAGGCGGGGATAATTTTTTTCCAAGAGCCTAAAATTATTCTTAAAGTTTGGGATGGGTTTCAGATTTTACAATTGATTTCGAGATAGATTCTGGGTGGGCGCTGCTAGCTTTAGACTAAAGCTAGAAGCGCCCACGATTCTCGGAAATCCAGAGGAGCCTAAAATTCGGGAATAGAGCATTTAATTAGCCTAAAATTAGTCTAAAATTTTGGATATCGAGACAGTTGTCGAAAGCTGACTTTGGTTACAAGCTCCAAGGTGATGAAAGGCCAGTATCACATTTGTTTTACATGGATGATCTAAAAGTGTTTGCTAAGAATGAAGCGATTCTCTCCCAAATGCTGTCAGTCGTGAATGACTTTAGCAATGACATCTGCATGACGTTTGGTCTTGACAAGTGTGCAAAAATCAATTCAAAAAGAGGGAAACTCACAACGTCTCAGAACATTGAAATTGATACGCACACTGTGATTCAAGATCTTGAGCCAGGTAAAACTTACAAATATCTGGGCATTGAAGAATGTGAAACCATCTCGAATGACAGAATGAAAGAGAGAATTCGTAGGGAGTATTATAGGAGAGTGAGACTGGTCCTGCTGTCCGCTCTGAATTCCAGGAATAAAATATCTGCAATAGGTAGTTTGGCGGTACCTGTAGCCGAATACAGTTTTGGACTAGTGGACTGGACTGAGCAAGAAATTCGCACCATGTATCGAAAAACCAGAAAACTTCTAACAATGCATCATGTTTCCCACCCTCGAGCTGATATACATAGACTTTATGTGTCACGTAAGGAAGGAGGAAGAGGCCTCATACAAATTGAGGCCGCCTGGCACAGCGCAATAGTCGGGTTGGGGAAGTATGTAGTCAAGCCATCAAGATGACCCCTTTAATGAGGCAGGTCATGAAATCTGACCGAAGAATGGGAAACAGAGGCATTGTTAGTGTAGCAAGAAGCATTGTGAAGAAAACTAGGCAAGACACGTCGAATAACACAGACACTGAAATTCTGTTGCTGCTAAACATGAAGTGTGAGACACAAAAAATGTTAAAGAAATCGTGGAGAGACAAACCACTCCACGAACAATACCTAAAAAGAATAGGACAAGGTGCAGATCAATAAAGATCAATCATTTATGTGGCTTAAAAGGGGAAGAATGAAGCCAGAATCGGAAGCACTTGTAATAGCTGCCCAAGATCAGGCCTTGAGAACACGACATTATGATAAAGCGGTTCTCAGAATTTCCCAAGATGATAAATGCCGCATTTGCCAGGAGCAAGTAGAAACCATCGATCATATTGTCTCAGCTTGTCCAATCCTAGCAAAGACCGAATACCTTAAAAGACGTGATAGGGTGTGTAGCTACCTCCATTGCAGATCTGTACCGCCCTCGAAGTTCCAAACACATGCCCCAAGTCGTACGAACACTCACCAAAACCGGTTACGTCTGTTGATTGTGTACGATATTGTACGACCAACAAATTCAAACTGATCGCACGATAGCGGCAAAACAAACCGGATATAGTTATCCGGGATTTGGCGAAAAAATCGTGTTTACTTATCGATGTTGCTGTACCTTGCGATCAAAACGTCGTTACCAAGGAGGCAGAGAAACGTCTTAAATACAAGAGTTTGGAAATCGAGATCAGCCGAATGTGGGGCGTAAAAGCACAGGTCGTCCCGATAGTTATCGGAGTTCTGGGATTTGTTCCGCAAAATTTGAGTAAGAACTTGTCTAAACTCCCTGGTAATTCAAAAGTCTGGGAAGTGCAAGAAATTGCTTTATTTGGAACAGCTCACATTTTGCGTAAAGTATTGTAGAGGCACTGATAGTCACCGGATCTTCTCTTTAAGTAGCTGGTTGCAACCTGGAGTAGATTTTATATTCAGCCGACTCATAAGATCTTTAGTCGTGATGTAATGGAAAAAATAATAATAATAATAATAATAATAATAAGCAAATAAACCTTTCAAGAAAATTAAGGAAACGGTTGACGACTTTTATCTGAATAAACAAATATAAGTTAGGTCAGTTTTATAATTTAAAATTTAGTTTGCTATTTCTTGAAGCAAAGGTCACAAAAATAGTTAACAGCTGAATCTGATCCACTGCAAAGTGCATGGTTCCAAAGTCCACAGCCTGTACTCCTACACCAACCTTCGCCATTTTCCCCAAATTCACTGCGAACGAGGGACATCTCTTCCTCTTGATTGCCCAGCAAATCATTGTGTTCATCAATGTCACACAACTCATCTTCATTTACATTATTTTTCCCCCTCGCTCCGAAATAACTACAGAGCCAACTCTTTTTACTTTCTCGCCTTACGAACACTTTGTATTTTGTTCTTTAGTGCTAACTACTTTTTCAGGGTCTTGGACAGTAGGCACTCTTGTCTCATCTATGTTAAAAATACGATACGGTGTGGAAGCAACTTTGTCACCACAGCTCCCCAATTATCAAAATATAGTTTTACTTTCTGTCAGTTGAAATCTTTCAATAGGTTGATATTAATTGCTTCCGATTTTCGAACACTTAAGGGATTACTTTTGAGAAAAGCATAAAGTCAGACATCAAAATCACATAAAAAACCTATTCAGGATTTTTTTGAAAAATAGTTAGGAACGTTGTTTGCTTCGGCAGATGCAAAAGCCACTTTGCGGATTTGCAGTGATTATAGATCATTAAAAAAAGATTATCCATCAATTTTATTCGTTCAGACAATGCTGCTTCCTGCTCTTGACTAAAAACTGTTTTTTGGCCAAGAAGTGGATGTCCTGATATCCCCTTAAATTTTCTGTCAACCAGTCTTGTGAATGGAATGTTGAACGGTTTACTTGCTGCTCATATGGAATGTACTTCATGGATAAGTAACATCGCCTATTGCAGCTTTTCATCAGTCCATGCTCCTCTGGTTGTAGTTTTTTTTCACGTTCTGGGCATCGAAAGAGAATACAGTCTCTTGCAATATATTTTGGCCATAAGTAGTACAAATGTGGAAGGACAGCGCATTAGTATTTAGATCTGTGAGGGGTTGGGCCGATCATTGATCGCCATTCCCTCACTCATCTGATCGGTGCAACCTATCCATGTATACCGCAGAATATCATAACTTAACAATTCGATAAGTTAGTTTAAAAACGTAAACCGTGAACTAAAATGATGCTGAAAAGATTACCAATCCATTTGCACGATTGAGTTATTAAAAATACAAATGTACATGTTAATTACATTGCTTTAAAAACATGAAGAAATTAGAACAATTTTCTCTGAAATACACTTGCTTACTTCACACCAAGCGCATGTGCGGAACTGGTCAGTAGCTGCATGTAGTTAATTTATTGCTCAATTGGGAAGAGCGTAGCACTCACCAGACTTTGCTAGAGTGCACTCTACTGTCGTTACAGACCTGATCGGGGCTACCCGCTGATCGGGGCCACCCCACTCTCCCCTACTTATTACACTTACGTATTCCGGCGTAATAAGTAGATGAATGTCACTACGCTCCCTAACCCGTCATTTGTTTATGCAAAAATGTATTTTCCCTATTAAATATATTGAAATTGTTATTTTTGACGAATCATCTGGACTGTCACACTATGAACAACGACTGTGACTTTTAAGCTGGGTCCATATGTTGAAATAATTTTTTCCCACAGTTCTCTTGTTCAATTAGTTACAAATATTCACCATTAAGTTGGCAACAATAGTAACGCGCAGTGTGATTCCAACTTCAGATATGTTCCTTGTTTTGATATATTTCTTTGTTCCAAAAATATATTTTAAGGGAGTTTGAACAACGTATGTTTTTATACAAATTAAATTCAAATTTCGAAATAAATTCATTAGTTTCAGCTTTACTACATTTTTATAAATTTCTAGAATTGTCTGACAATGTCTCAAAAATGTCTCGATTAGTCGCGATTCTAAAGGGACACTGGAAAGATTATGTTTCTAAGAGGTTTTTACATGTTGAAGTTTCTCGCAAAAATTGCACACACAAAAGTGTATTAGTTCATCATTTGGGGGGGGGGGGTCATAACCCCCGTAACCTCCCTTGGTTCCGCGCCTGAATGATAATGACATGCTCCCAACTTCCTTACATAACCATTTCTTTCAGTCTCTTAGTTTACACATATTCTCGCCTTTATATAGGTGTTTGGGGAAATAATGACTTAATTTCTAAAGTTTGATTGTTGTGTGTTTCTTTCCGAGTCCGCTTTTGCGATCGTTATTCCCGTTATTGTAGGGCGTGTTACATCTGTCTAATTCTTCCGCTGAAAGCCCGCGTAGGTCTACATGGGTCCTAGGGGGGATTCCTTCTCTAAATAACCCTACCAGAATGACACCACTTAAGTCGAGACGAGCTCCATGTTTCCGACTGGTCTCCAGACATGCTATATTACCTTATGCGTCAGAGAACGTGTCTTGAGCATATACCTAGAATATAGTCTATGGATTGTTAGTATTGTAAGGAAAGAGAAGAAGATAACGACGAGGAAGGCAAGTGTGCAATCTTGAGCATGTAGTGAGCCAAAGAGATACATTATTCCAGTCAGCTTTTGCTGGGAAATCGATAATAATGTAAAACGCTTGGTTCTACAATAGTTCATAATATGTCACATAGTTTCTACTGTATATTTTAAAATTTTCGAAACTTCAGAGTTCAATGAGAATGAACTCTGCCAATTATACAGCGTCCGTTGCTCTATCCGAGTGAAAAATCTGAAGTCGCTTAGAGGAAAATATTATTTTATAAATTGCGAAAAACTTCAATCCAAAATCATAGGAAATGTTCATGTCAACATAATCGTATCTGATCATTTTTAAGATATGATTTTTTGAACAGTTCTTATCTAAAACAAAAATATCTAATATAACCAATATTGTAATTTTCCAAAGTTAATATTTCGAATAATGCAGAGTTTACCAAAAAAGGGACCAGCACCAATTTTTTACCGTCTTTTAATACTTGCAAGGAGAAAATTTAAAGGAACAATTTAAGTCGTTTTTGAAAAAATAATTATGTAACTAGTGGTGCTACATCAGCACTTACTTTCCCGTATTAGAGGAAACAGCTACGTAGTACCGAAATATTGCACTTTACCCCTTAACTTGTCTGGTGGGTCCCTGGGACCCCAGGCTGTCATAAACTCAAGTTAGTAACTAAAAGCACCGATATATGAGGCTGTGATTCCGTGTATTCCTCGTTCAAGTTCCCCAGCCGGTGATCGGGTGTGCTTTTTGTCTAAAATAAAAACGTAATGTAGTCTATTTCATTATGTGTTCTTCATCGGGCCTACAACAGGTCCAATTATTTGATATGTTCTTCTTCTAAAAGGTATTACATATTTTTAATCTCTGTCCATTTGCGAATTGAATAAGTCTTGATTCTCTGGGGTTCCTGTCACCGTAACCATATTGACCCATTGCAAAGTTATGAGGCCCTTCCTTTCTTTCTATTTTACTGTTGAAGTCACCTAATACAATATTGAGTTTTGCTCGATGCTTATTTACGGTATCAAGTTGTTGATAAGAGTCTTCAATTGTCGTCGTTACTGCTATTTTCGGTTGGCGCATAAGTTTGAAAGATTGCTACGATGTCCTTTTCGTATCTTAATTTTGCCACTATTATTTTTTCATTGATTCCCTTAATTTCTTCCACGTAGGGTTTGATTTGCCTATTGATATAAAAACCCACATCTCTATGACCTTTTGTTTCTCCAACATAACTGAGAATGTCTCCTCCGGGTAGTTCAATTATGGAATTTCCTTCTCTTCTCACGTCTGAGAGTCCTAAAATGTCTACATGAATGTATTATAGGGCTTCTTGTAGTTCGACAAGTCTTTCTTCTGTTTTCCAAGTCCTCACATTTAGTGTAGCAATTTTTAGTTTTCCTATTTTCCGTAAGTTCTTTACAGTTATCCCACGGGATTGTTTCAATGTTGTCTTGTATATTGATCATTTTCTCTATTTATTTTTCTGCATTTTGTTGCTTGTTTCTCGTCATTTGACTTCTTTTTCGTAATTTGTGTTCTCATGCCTTGGTTTGTGTGTGCGGAATTGTAAATATCTAGTTTTTTGCACGTGGATTATCATTTCTCTCTGTTTCTTCTGGTCCATGCCCTTCAATCCATTTCCCGTTTATCTGGATTTTCTGAAAACCTATTTTCACTGAGATTTTCAACGGACAAAATCTCAAACATAAGGAACTTAGAAGTAGTGAGCAACATGATGTTTGAAACAAATCATAGGCTAGTAAGGGCAACAGTGATTTTAGAAAATAGAACGAGAAGATACAAAAATGATCATATACTGAAAGAATCTATAGATAACTAGTAGTGCTACGGAATGGCACAGACTTTCCCGTATTATTTTCTATTTACTTGGGTCTTCGGAATTGGGTCTTTGGAATTGCCACATACTCTTTCTCGCCAGCTGCCATCTATCACCTCTAAAAGTACATTTTTTTTCTCATTTTCTTAATTGTTCGGTTTCCTATTGGTAGAACGGAAATATTAATGTTAGAATATTAAATAAAACAAAAACCTACCTAAATGACAATTTTCTTTTAAAAAATCATGTGCCGTTTAAGAGAAAATGGCGTTTTAGCGCTACTAAAAATGCGAAATTTGAAGCTCAGTTTCAGAGAAAATTTTTCAGTTTTTAAAATACTTTATCTGAAGTTATTTAAATCACTTACACTGAAAAATAGAATAATATTTACAAATTGCTGGTAAGTTGCATATTGAAGATGTGAGAGATCTTTCAAAAAAATTACATTTATATAATTTTTGAAAAAACAAATAAATAACTCAAAATAAACTTTACGTCAAATTAAAGAGTGTAATTAGCACTATCCGTTACGAAAGTTTGAAGAAACAATTTGTAGCCATATATGAGAAAATGGTGTTTGAGCGTTTCTGAAAATGTAGAAATTTGAGCTACTTTTCACAGAAAACGGTTGTTTTCGAGAAACTTTACTTGACATTATTTTAAGCACATGTACTCGTAAATATAATAATGTGTAAAAAAATGTAAATATGTAATGTGAATATTAACGACGTGAGAGACAAGTAAACAAAATTACATTTTTTCCGAGTTTTGAAAAAACAAAAGAATAGAGCAATATGGCGTTTCGTCATTTCATAAAATACACTAGGCACTATTCCTACCAAAAGTTTAAAGAAAAAAATTGGAGCCGTTTTTGAGAAAATCTTGTTTTTGTAATTTTTTTTAATTGCACATATTGCACGCAATATTGCCCAAAAACTACTAAAATTTTCAAAAAAATGCACGTGACCTTAATGAAAAAACTCACTTTGGACAACAAATTTTATTTGAAAGGAAAATTTCTATCTTCAATTTTGTAGTTCCAGAATGATGCCGAAAAAATCATCAAAGAGTTCATGTTTTTCATCAGACTTTGTTTATAGGAAAAATCACAAACACATATTAAATTTTTGCAATTTAAAGAAACAAAACGGTGTGTTCACCAAATATGGGTCTAGCATCATATTTTTCCCGTTCCTTATTATACTTGGGTTTTTCATTCTCGGCGCACCAAGGTCACGGACGAAAAATGGAGAGGGAAGGCTTTCTCCAATAGGGCGCTGCTTTTCACTACTGTGTTGTGACGTGGAAACTCCCTACTGGAGAAAGCCTTCCCTCTCCATTTTTCTTCCGTGATCTTGGTGCGCTAAGAACGAAAAACCCAAGCATACACGCGAGGAAAAAATTTAAAGAAAAAATATTTGTAGTGATTTCTGAGAAAATATATTTTTAAATTGCGTAAAATTCAGGCACAAATTACGCGAAATTAACAGGGTTTTTTTCACGTATGTATGTTCTTTTAAAGAACAGATTTTTAAACAGCAGTTTTAGAATGACGCCCAATAGTAGTGTACTTTTGCAATTTTCAAAAAATCGGGAATAACAACAAACTTGAGACCTTCATCATTCTCTTAAGTGCCCTTGACGCTATCCGCCGACTAAGTTCAATCAAAATATTTGGTGCTTTTTTTTGAGAAAATTTTGAAATGTTTTTGAGGATTTATGGAAATTACTCTCGTATATCAAAATATCCATTTGAAACTCCCAAAGCTTCGAGTTCGTTCAGATCGGTAAGGGAATATAGATTTTGGTGAAAACGGTGAACGGTTAGGGCGCTAGCGTTGACCACAGACGGACAGACTCGGAACATGAAGCAGAATTTATTAGTTTTGAAATGATATTTGAAATATTAAACCATATTTTTACTGTATCTGGTAAGATTGAGAAGAAAATTTAAAGAAAAAATTCGAAGCAAGTTTTTGAAGAAACAATTTTAATAAACAATTTTTATCTTGCCTATATTTCGCGCAAAATTACACAAAAACTACCCATTGTTTGGAAAAATTCAACATAAGCTTATATAAACAGCCGTCTTTTTTAAGGAACAGATTTCATAAAAGAAAAAACCTGCATCTTTTATATTATAACAGTAGGAAAACGCCCAAAAAATTGCACTTTTGCAATCTTAAAAAATTCGGGAATTTTAACAAATCTGCAATTTTCTTAAGCGTCTTTTACGCTATTCGAAGACAAATTTGATAAAAAAGGTGCCATTTTTGAGAAAATTTTGAAAACGTTTCTAAAGCGTTATGTAAAGTTCCCTCCAAAATCAAAATATTCATTGGAAAGTGCCATTTGAAACTCTCGAGTTCATTCAGATCAACTGGGAAATAACAGTTTTGATGAAAATCGGCTGAACGGTTTAGCCCAGTACTTGGGAACTCAATGTCCTGTGACGTCACAGAAAGCTGCTCGCCCATTGCGAACCGAGTCGCGAAGCACAGGAAGTGCCCGACGCGGCGGCGGGGACACAGTGTTCCAATGATGGTACTAAAGTGGGAGGAAGGTTCACTTGGAACATCGATAATTACGTTTTTTAAATGGTGATAATTACTTTGAATGTTTATGATTCAATAACGATATGATAAATTATAGTGTAGAACATACTTGTACATTATTACATAACTCAGGGCAATATCCATCACTTTATCAGAACCGATACTGTAATACCTCTTCCATTCTTCTATTAGATAACAATTTTGGAAAAGACAAAATCAATATTTTAGGACAATCATATTTTTACAATGGTACAATTTATAATATTAGTTCGTTCTGAAACAATAATTAATGCTAGCAAATAGATAACGAATAGATACACGATAGGAGTCACGTGAGAGAATTTGGATCCCAGGCTTCATAATCTTTAAGTACAGTTTTGTTTGAGATTGTTGTAAATCCTCGTGATTTTCAGTATCTTTTCCGTAATCCTCAATCTTCAAATTTCTTTACTCATCCCATGATTGTGGGATATGACAATTCTCAGAATTTATTTTTATCTCGCAGGTTTCTCTGAGTCGCAAAGCTACGTAATGCATCTGTAGGTTGAACTATTGAACATACTGCAGTACTGTATTGTCCAGGCTTTCTCGCACAAGCGGCGTTTCTGTCGTCGTGGCTGGTGCTTCGGCCAACATGTTGTGGTCTTCCTCAGACCGTTCCGCCGTATCGTGGCCGAAATATCAGCCACCACGACAGAGACGCGGCTTGTCCCGGTCAACCTAGACAATGCAAACCCCGGTCGTGGAAGCCTACGCAACGATACTGCAGTTCCTTCTAACATAGTAAACACTTCACCATTTTTTCAGTATCTACAAAAGGAAACCTTTCTTCCCAAACCGAAAGAAAATTAACAGGTGTGGATGATTTCCCACTCGTGTTGCCTTAAACTCTGGCAAAGGCCCACGGCCAAGGTTTTCGTGACCGGCGACCGCCGACTGCCCCTCCGTCCCTTCCCCCTTTTGTCACACTGGTCTTGAGCTCCTTCTCAAGAAAGGGGAAGGCGGCCCTGACTCCATATATTCTCCAGTTGGCAAACGCTGGCTTAGACTCTAACGTTGACCAGAGACGGACAGACAGACCTTTTGCTGTCAATCGATTTTTTCCCGTATACGTACGTATACACGGAGTGATATACGCAGTATAGGGAAAGTTATGTAATGCTGCGCGAAAACATGGCCAATTTTTGGCGGAAAAAAATTCATTGCCGGGCCGTGATAACGAAAAAGTGGATAAAACCAGTTGCTAAATTAAGAAAAAACAATCCCCTAATACGTGGTGTAGCCAGAAACCCTCTTTTGCCAGAAACCCTTGATACCGAAATACAAATTGAAAGGAAAACGTCCGTCTGTCCGTCCGTCCGTCTGTCCGTCTGTCCGTCCGTCCGTGAACACTGCTAGCGCCTAAACCATGCGTACGATTTCTTCACAAATGGATATTCCCCAGTCGATATGGTTCTAGTTGACGTTTTGAGATTTTGAAAAAGATTCCGTAAAATTTGGGGGTCCTTTACCTGAAGCCCCCCCAGACATTTTCAAAATTTTCTCAAAAACGGCTCCAAATTTTTTCTTTAAATTTCTTGTAAGAATAGAGTAAAATACACTTATTAAGGTGGCATAGATCCGGTTTTCACGGAGAATAATTGCAAACCTTAAAAATTTTTCGGCATCTTTCTGGAACTACAAAATTGAAGATGATTCTTTTTTAATATTTCTTTATAATATGATAATATTTCTTTTAAATAAAATTTGTTGTCCAAGGTGATTTCTTTTATTAAAGTCCTGCACATTCTTTTGAAAATTTGAGTACTTTTCGCACAATATTGCGTGTAATATGTGCAGTTAAAAAAATGCAAAAAATGATTTTCTCAAAAACGACTTCAAATATTTTCTTTAAACTTTCGGTAGGGAGAGTGCTAATGTAGCCTATGAGATGACATAAAGATGATTATATTTGTGAGTGTACGTGCTTCAAATAAATTCAAATAAAGTATTTTGAAAACTCAACAATTATCTGTGAAAAAGAGCTTCAAATTTCGCGTATTTAGTTGCGCTTAAACGCCATTTCCTTTAAAACGGCACAACATGTTTAAAAGAAAATTGCCATTTAGGACTATGTTTTTGTGTTCTTTAATATTCTAAAATTAATATTTCCGTTCTACTATCGGGAAACCGAAAAATTAAGAAAATATAAAAAAAATGTACTTAGGGCAATAGCTGGAATGAGTATCTGGCCATTCCGAATAGCTAGCGCAGATGCAAGGAAATAGAAAACGAATACGGGAAAGTCTATGCCATTCTGTAGCACCACTAGTTCTTTTTCACGGCCCGGCAACAAGAGTTCTTCTGTCTAAAATTTGCTGGTTTACGGCGCACGATTGCATAACTTCCTCTTCTTATGAAGTAGCTTCCTAAAGATAAGAAAGTAAAAAATATGTTAGAGTGTTCTGTTTCATTATTCACGAGTAAAAAGTATTCTTGTAAGTTCAATTCCTTCGCAGATATTTCTGGCTCCGCTTGACCCAACTTGCCAGGTTACGTCGTCAAAATCAGTTTGCCCGGAACTAATCGACCTATTGCCAGTTGTATCGAGCTATTGCCAGTAGTCGTCACGAATATGTGTGCTTGGAAATGCGGTGCGTGTAATCCAGCTCCAAGGCGAGAGGGAAGTTGAAAGCAAATTCTTGTAGCTCGTAGTATACGTAAATATGTACTCGGCATTTTCTGTGGAGAAGTGTCAGTTCTATGATAGTGCAGTTCAGCTCCGTCACAAATGAAAGTACGTTTTTTGGAATTTGATAAGTTTTATTTGTTGGAAAAAGTGTTGAAGAAGGCAGTCCTACAGTGAGTACTTTAATTCCTTATGTAAATACACATTGGTACTGGCTTCATGGAAATAGTGTGCCTAAAAATACACACAGCAGTAGAAACGTGAGAATTACATCACTATTAATAGTTTTCAATTCTTCTGATCCTAGGAAATCTGTCCACAGACAAAGTATTGAAGAACAAGCAACATTATTTTTACTTTCTCGTATATGTAGTATAGGGAAATGTGTGTGATACTGCGAAAAAGTGATGTGGGGATTTTGTCAGAAATATATGTTTTGAGAATCCCTTTTACAAAACTTGTGGGTGGTGCTACAAAACACGTACTTTCACTTCTATTTCCTCTTTCAAGTCGAGGGGTTGACCAAAATTCCTTCCCTGCTGCAACTATCACCGCCTTTGTGAAATACTAGGGCTTGCCGCCGTCACTACCGCTTCCCAGGTGACAATTAACAATGAAGAGCTCACTCGTGCTTCCTAAGTATCATTCCAGAGTTGCCCTTAGACCCATAACGGTTATGTATCCCTAAATCTCTTTCCATGGTAACCAATGGCCCTATCTCTTTGCTTGCACCATTGTTCTAAGTGTAATCCCTGACAATGTATACGCGGGTACTTTTGCTTTATTAGTTGTTTATGATACGAATTGTAGACGTGACATTTTATTTTGCGATTGGGAAAGGATACGATACGATGCTGATAGACCAGTGGAGAAGTCATAAGAACAAAATAATGCCACTTTTAACGCGCATGCTATACTTTTTTTATACAGCCTTACTGGCTTATTTGATTTTCATTTAAGTGTTCATGACTTATCGATACATTGAGGGTAGTAGTAGCCAATGTGGTCAGACTTTTTTTTCTGTATTAACAGGTTTACCTCAACACTTGAAGTTCTTCTCGCTTTTGTCACTAGTGCTAAACATTTTTTACTTTTGCCCTGAAAAAAACGCTTTTTGATTAATGGCTCTCTAAAAAACCTGTTACAATCGCGCTTATAAATTAACAAATTTTCTGTAATTTTATAACTTCACTCAAAATATTTTAGTATAATATATTGACGTGTTTAACTAAAGAGTTTATTTATATTTCCTGTAAAATTTATGATGTGGGGATAGCGTCTTACGGAAGATATTTTTTATATTTTCGTTCTCAACATTTTTCTCATTTTCCAGGCACATTATATTTTCATACAATTGAGAACTTGAGAATATGATAGAAGAATATTTTTTGTGTGGAAAAAATCGTGACAAAAGAAGTCCTTTTTGAAGACACATTAAGAATTTTTGAAATTGCGCATATTGAACTCCTCTACATTTGATGCATCCGCATATTTCTAGAAACGTTATTAGAGATCATTTACAGCCTTTAGGATCACAAATGCATTGAAATGTTACATATTGCTTTCATAAAAAATTGGCAAACCCGGAGACTTTTAGAAAAAAATCATTTTTTTCATAAATCCAACTTTTATTCACAATAACATTTAGGTTGAGTGACTTTGTGAATTGTGCTCTCTTCTAAAAACGTCAAAATTGTTTTCAGGGTAGCAATGAGCACGTCGGGAAGACGTCAGTAGGCGTTTTCTTACACCACAAACGAGGGCAGTTGGGGAGGGACAAATCCATAAATGTAGCTCAGTCTCCTTTTTAAGGAAGACTTTTTAATTAATTGAATCAAAGGAAACAAAAACGTTCGATGACCACGTGTCTCAACTTTTGGAAAATGAAAAAAACTAATTTTATTCAAAATGTACATGTTTTATTCTGACCAAAAAATGATGTTTATTCATACATTCTTAAAGTAATCCTTATGGTATTTTTGATTTAGAGTTTGTGAATAGACTGTCATATAAATTAAAGTGTTGCAGACATAGGACCTTTTAGTATGTCATTATGAGGTTTCAGTATTGAAGTACGCATATTTTAAAGAATTACTTATGCTTTTTGACAAAATCAATAAAATTAATCAAATAGGAAAGAAAAAATAATTATTCTTAAAAATGTTGCCAACTTTTCTATTATATGATTTTTTTAACATTTTGTCACTTTTCCTGTGACAACGTTCACAGTCACGTTTCTGTGACTAGCCAAGAACTTGGCGTAGAACGCCTGTATATTGTGTGGAGTAATCCTCTGTTTAGTTTTTATGTCTCTTAATCTCCGAAAAATATCACCAGCCTGTTCCTGAAAACGTTCACAGCACTTTTTCTTACAATCACAGTCTGGACCTAGAACTAGCGCAGGAAGAATCTGCCCTTTATTGTTCACATATTCTGCTCCCTTGATTCTAGTTGTCTTGGTTTTATTAATTTTCCACTTACATTCATTTTTGAAACCTGTTAATTCATACTACTCTCCTTACAAACTAGTTCTTCCATACTATTGAAATATCACACAAAATGGAAAACTTCTACTTGATTGCAAACTGAAATTTCGAAAATACACACTTTATCTTCAAGCTGCTTTACAACGAAAGGAGATAATGAAAATGACACAACAATGAAATGAAGGCAGATAGAGAAAAAGAAAAATTATCGCTAAAGACAATATCAGAACGTTGTTTGTTATTTAAGGTCGCATCAACTACTAGGTCGTTAGCGAACACTATTGGATGTAACGTTATGGTATGAGGATGAAACGATATGATGATGATAGGGAGTGAAAAGAGGAACACACATAACCATGCCCAAGACGGGACTCGAACCCGAAACCCCACGGTCCAATATCACTACGACACTATTGTCCTAGCGATCTCGGCCACGGGGCCGACTGTCAGGCTGTTGTAATCTGCGAAAACGTCACCAGCCGAGCAAACAAAAAAGCTCTATGTCACGGACATCGAACGTCCTTGCTTGCCACTAAAAGTTGAAGGTCTCCTTACATACCTCACAAAGGCCCGGAAAACGAATATTTACGCATGAAATGATGCATTTATGTATTAAGAATCGTTTCCCGCCATGAACTCAAAACCCTAAAAATTGTGACAACGAATCTTTTTTTTTGCTCCGATTCAATTAGTTCCAGAGTATCTGTGCCACTTTGTAACACCACTAGTATCATGATTAAGTCTACTCTTTAAACTGACTAAATAATTAATGTCACGTCACAATTTTCAAATTGTGAGAAATGTTCGCGTTATTTACAGAGAAACAAGAAGAAATTGAACAGGTAATGCAATAAAATTTCACAGAGATCTCACATACAATTAAGGGTCAGGGCAAGGAACTGAGGAAGAAATAGGGTATCAATGTGACATGAGACATGAGGTATACCCTCGCGCCAGAAACAACAAACATCACTGGAAAAACTCATGTCTAATGAGGGTTTTGCAGCCGCCAGTAAAGAACCCACGCCTGCGCAAGTTCCACTAACTTGACAGATTTTTTTTTCCACTCTTATTGAATAATTCTGTCATTTGATGGCTGAAACTCGTTACATAATGATACTCATTACGATACAGATTTCATTATGATACAGATTTTTGACCAATCACAGGGAAGTTCACAAACCAAGTATTGATTAATCATTGAGAATCGTTCTAGTAAATGTCACACCCTCAGTTAAAAATGTAACCTATTGGTATAGATACGTAGATGACATCATAGTACTTTGGACCGGCACTTACAGACAACTGAAAAACTTCACTGACTTCCTTAATTCTATACATGCTAATATACAATTTACAGTAGAGAAGGAAAATGAGAACAGAACCCTTAACTTTCTAGACCTATCCATCACTTTAGTGAATGACAGACACGCTTTTGACATATACAGGAAACCGACACACACCGACACAGTAATTCATAACAGTTCACAACATCCACCCTCTCACAAACACGCAGCATTCCATAGTATGGTTCACAGATTGTTCTCAATTCCTCTCTCCCCCCAGAACATCAGGAAAGAAATTCTTATCATTAAACAAATAGCTACCAATAATGGCTACAACGACTGTCTTATTGACAACCTTATCAAAAGAAAAACTATCTCCCTTAACACAAAAACATTAACTTCACTGACTCCCACGCACACAACACACACGCACACCAGATACACCATCACCTTCTTTGGAACATTGTCACTCAAAATTGCCAAAAAGCTCAGTCAATTCGACATACACGTCACATTCAGCACACCAACCTGTCTCCACACCACACTCTCCCACAACAAAGATCCGATCCCCAAGCCTCTATCATGTGGGGTGTACTCCATTTCCTGTGGTAGTTGCAATGCTAAATATATTGGCCAAACCGGAAGATCCTTTAAACAAAGGATCAAAGAACACAGACAAGCTCTCACACAAAAAACCACACATTCACACTTTGCCAACCATCTATTAGAACAAGGACACTCGTTCAATGCAGACACTAACGTCAAAATTTTAGAAATTGAAAACAGATACACACATAGACTTAAACTAGAAGCAATACACATTAATAATTTATTAAACAATCCCCAACACGCTATTTTAAATGAACAGATTCCTTCTCTCTCCCCTCTTCTGAAACTGGCCGCTTCCAAAGCACATCAACCCCTCTGCCTGCCTCTTTTCCGCCACCCGCCGGGGCCTTTCCCGCAATGGCCATTTCCTAGAAAAAAACCCGCGTTCTCCCCTACCTCCATTGAACGTTTCCTTTAAATAGCGCACAATGCCTTCACCCTTCGCTGTCTGTCTGGACTGAGGCCCACAGCCGCCTCTAAGAGGTATGTCAGTTTGCTCACCTAAATTTATTAATTCATTTATTTATTTAGTTACATATTTATTCATTTTCTATTTTCACCTCTTTTCAAAATGTACATTTGTTATTCAAAATTATGTTTCCATCTACACATTTTATATAATACTTTTATTTCACTCCAGTTTGCTTCATAATATTATTTGTAATAGATTCCATTTATTTTATTTAATTTTCATTTGTCATTTTTAAAAAATCTATATGTCCATTTCACATTTTACATCTCTTTAAAATCCAATTCTTGAAAGTTTTTAATTCTTTAAAAGTTTTAAATTTTTTGTAATTTAGATATATTATTATTATTATTAGTATTATTATTATTATCATTATTTTGTAGCACTGAAGATGGCCGCAATGCGGCCGAAAAAGCTTTATGCTAAAATAAACAATTACGATGAGGAGCCTACATCAATATTGATTCCAATAACAAAAGTTTAAGTAGTATGAGTTTGTGAAATGGAATTTATGGTTGAACCAGGGTTTAGGGTGGCACGGTTCCTTAGGTTCACTTATCCGGTTCACTAGAGAGGAATCGACTCAATGAACAGAATCCTTGTTTACTATTCGCGTTCAACATGGTAACATAATAAATGTGTTTAAAATACATTCTAATTCACAAGTGCGTGTTACTTGAACATTCTTTATTACTTAAACCACACATTTTTTGCTATTAAAATGAGCCACTCGTCTATTTAGTTAACCAAATGCTACTTATTATATTTTTAAATGATCTATAAGCCACAGAATATAAATAGAAAATGTATAACTCACGTATTCGTTGGAATTATTATAGATTTATTTTAATTTTTTAAACTAAATATTGTAAAAGACATAACAATTCAATTTTAATAGACATGCGAACAAATAACAATAACAAATGGAGAACATCTGGTAATATCTGGAACAAAAAATGTACTTTTACAATTTTACAAACAAATAGTAATGACTCACTTCTTAATGCGATTTAAAATTAATTAATGGGTGTTAAATTACAATAAAAAAGCTTACGAAAACTATGATGTTGACGCAATAAATATAATTATTTAAAATAATTTATATTTCACAAACTCACACTACTTAAACTTTTGTTATTGGGGGGCTATCGCACCCCAAACTCCCCATTTTAATACTAATAAACCAACTCGTCTCTTTTTTAAACCAATTCTACTTGATATGTTAAAGAAAGCGATATTTTAAAAGAAAAAAAATCAACTCACCTAATTGTTGAAATTATACAATTTTAATAGTATTACCACTACCATAGTAATACTGAAAATTAGTGTATTAGGCACGAATTACACCCTTATAACATGAAAAAACGTCAAGCTTGTTTCTGGAAAAAATACGAACTTTTTACGAACTGAAGCTTAAAAAATTAATAAAAAAGAAAAAAATAACTTGTTAAGCTAATAAAATAAATACAATTATTTAAAATCAATTCTATTTTACAAACACAATGCTACTTACATATTTATTATTTCAAATCGTCCATTTTAATACAAAAAAGCAACTCGTCTATTTTTAAAGCAAATACTACATAATTTGTTAAAGAAATCATAAATAATTCCTACATTTACACCTTCCATCCACGGTAGACGCACAAAATCTATAAAAAGATTTCTAATGAAATACGAAAAAACACGAAATCACACGACCACAAATGCTTCGCGTAATTGAATCGCATTCAAGTAAATAATTATGTTGTTATAGCAACAACTAAATGTGATATTACGAGAAGACTTTAAAATCTAAAACCACTTCTATATTAATATTTGAGTTCAAGCAGCAAGCAAATCAGCGTAGAAACAAGTTTTATTTTTTTAAAAAAAGTGTTGTGAAGTGTAATTTTCAATGTGAAGTGAAGTTTTAAAAGTGTAGTGATGAAGAAGAAATTGTTCGTAAATTTGAAATGTGGCTTTGACGCATGGTCATTTCGTGTATATTTATGCTTTGACCCGTCAAAGCTAGTCAATGCCAACATAATTTTTCGCCAGCTCTGAAGTGAACCGTGGCGGGTGATTCACGAGAGCAAATGAATCACAAAAGGAACCAAAGGAACCGTGCCACCCTAAACCCTGGTTCAACCATTGGTCATTTCGTGTATATTTATGCTTTGACCCATCAAAGCTAATCAACCCGAAGATAATTCACTTATTATTTATCGCCACCTCTGAAGTGAACCGTGGCGGGCTAATCACGAGAGTAAGTGATTCACAAAAGGAACCAAATGAACCGTGCCACCCTAAACCCTGGTTCAACCGAATTTATTTTAAATGTGAATTTATTTTTACAGCAATTGTGATGTTAAAAAATCTTTTTCAACGTTAATTTTTTTTGTTTAAATCTATGAGTTCCTGTTTATATTAATTTTTTTTCATCGTTCAATTGCATTCAAAAGTGAGGTATTAGTATTTACTTCCTATTGGTTTTTATAAATTTTAGTTTGTATTCCTTTTAAAAGTATGTTTTTCTGTTATAGAAATTACGCTGTTTCAACAAATTTTTCTTCGCTTTTATTCAATTTCCTTCGTTATTTATCTTTCATTCTATTTAATAGTGAGTTATTAATATTATTTGATATTGGTTTTATTTTATATTGTATTATTTTTAAAAATACTTTTTTTTGTTTCAGGTTCTTAAAATTCTACGTTTATATTATTATTATTATTATTGTTGTTGTTTTCATATTTTTGTTTCATAACTTAAAATAAATGTATAAAAATTCCAACAAATACGTGAGTTATACTTTTCCCATTTATATTCTGTGGCTTATAGAGCAATGTAATAAGTAGCATTTGCTTAACTAAATAGACGAGTGGCATAAGTAACACAAAATGAGTGGCTGAAGTAGTGAAGAATGTTCAAGTAGCACGCGCTTCTTAAATAGAATGTGTTTTCAAAGACATTTATTACGTTACCATGTTCAACGCGAATAGTAAACAAGGATTCGGTTCACTGAGTCGATTCCTCCCTAATGAACCGGATCAGTGAACGAAAGGAACCGTGCCACCCTAAACCCTTTTTTTATTTATTTATGTCAAAAACAGTTAAAAACTGCGTATGACGAGCTATGGGGAGAAGTGAATTTTGTGCACGTTTTCATAATTCTGTGGTCTCTATCCTAAACCATATTCTAGTCGAATTTTGAATACAGAAAAGAGAGTTTTTTTTCGAGTTTTGTTGACAAAATATTCACTCCTATATAAAAAAATTTATTTTCAAAGGTAAATTAGCTATAAATTCCTGCCCTGAACCCTCATGTTCTTCATGAAAGAATAATACTTTTTGCCGCGATAATATGAAAAACGATAATTTGAATAACTATATTTCCCACTGAAATTCAGAAGACGTGCACAAATAATGAAGTTACATTTATGTCCAGAAGCAAAACAAGGGACCATCTCAGCATTTGCTCAAGGATCAGGGAAACTGGACGAAAAACCTGATCGAGATGGGGGCCATCAACCCAGAAACTGTGGTACAATACTTGTTACAGGTTCTTTAGAATTATACAGTCCAAATGATAAATAATTACCCTGGTTCAACCATATCATTTTCTGATGAATGTGGTTAACATTGCCGTAAAAAGGTATGCACATATGTTTAATTGTAGTAAATGAAGCATAATTATTACGTATTTGCAGGTTAGGCGAGCGACGTGTTATTCTGAAACTGATGGAGAAATGCATGCTTCAGAGAAGTGTTTTAATATAGTAGAGAGTACCTTTGGGTGCTGAAGGAATGGTTAAATTGATGACAGTTCGGCATTAATACAGTTTTTAGTAAAACGGCAGTACAATTAAAGTAAAATAGTATTGGTAAATGGGTATTTGGAGGAATTTAATGTGTGACAACGCTGGTTTTGAAGGTTGTTATTTTAAATAAGAGAAAAGGTGTTGTCAAGCCGGGATTCACTGTGATCTCGGATTTTTGGTGATATTATGATCGCATAAGTGGTTAATGGCTCCTTTTGGTCAGCCACAATTTATCAAGGATCCTAAAACAGGTACTAGAATCCAATTAAAATTACTTTATTTATTTCTAACTGTCGATTGATGCGGCAAGATCAATTTCAAACTTTTCTATATAAATACGCGAGAAGAAAAAAATATGAAAAAGAGTAAGATTTATAATGTGTCAAGTTATTGTAAGTTTGGGTATATAATACATAAAGTTCCACAAACAGAATAACGTAAGTACATGCATTTAATTTTACTTAAATTTGTTTATTATTTTCAGTTATAAAGAGAAAGGAGTTTGGGGGCCGGAACCCGAATAGGACAAAAATTGAAATATATTTTAGTGAGAAGTGCTGTAGTGTGTAGAAGGTTTTTTCCAAATTGGAGCAAGGCAGAGGGGCGTGATAGAGTGGAGGGAATATACGGTAGAATAGACAGGAGTAGGCTCTGCCACAGGCAGAGCGGGGCCCCGGTAATGCGAGGTTCTTCATAAGCTAGAAAAATTATTATACAGAAAATTAATCTAATATATAAAAATCTATGTTTGTTGGTTCGTGCTTAATGCGTTGCCGCAGCAGCATCCAATTGCGAAAAAATGTGTCAACATATTGCTTGCACTTGCGGGAAGAACACAGGCATAGTACAATTATTGTAACTCCACTAGATGGCGCTAGATCACATGATAGCATTTCAGTTAAATGCAATTCCCAATCCACGTGAGCTTCATTGTTGCTGGGCGTTGCCGTGTGCTGTGGGGCGAGGTCGAGGAGAACACAATGAGCAGGCGGCGCAAGTTGATGACAGGAAAGTGGAAAAGAGACAGGGAAGAGAGCGAGATGAAAAATAAGAGATAATGAAATAGAGAAAGAAAAGGAAAATAGTGAAAGAGAAGGAAAATAGAGAGGGAAAATAAGAAGTGGGGAATAGTGAGAGGGGAGAGAGGGGGGAATGAGAGAGCGGGAAAAGAGTCAGAGAGTGGGGGAAGAAGAGACACAGAGAGGGAGAAAGAGACAGAGGGAGAAAAGAGACACAGAGGGGGAAAAGAAACAGATGGAAAAAAGAGAGAGTGGGGAAAATGAGAGAGGAGGAAAAAGAGAGGGGGAAAGAGAGGAGGGAGAGGAATATTTCCTCAATTATTTCTTCTGCGGCAGCAACGCGCCGGGTACCAGCTAGTTTAAAATAAATTGGATCGTAATTTCACTTTGATCCTATTTGACTAGCGCAGTGGTACTTATTGGAGGGAACATTTGACTGACGTTAATATCAGAACACAAGTAATTTTGTGTTATATGTTGCTGCTTGTGGTTGTCCTTAAAAACTGGCAAATTCTTTGGTTTAAAATGTCTAGTAAATCATAGGTGGAGTTGATACCTCCACAAACAAGAGAAAAAGCAAAAAAATGGGGATGTCGGAATTATTGCCCCAAGTTTGTTTGTTCTCCCTTGCAAGCGAACTTGTAAACCAAAGCGGCGTGGTAGGAAATGGAGCAGTCCGCTAGCGGGTGAATCCTGGATGTCAACTGCCTCGAAACGATTCATAGTAAAAGTTGATCTTATAAAAGTTACCATAAGTCGTAGCGAAATTACAGTATGAAGCTCGATGTAATGTATTTTAATACACACATATGAAGTAAATTGTCTCTACTTGTGGCTTTGAATTGTCTTGCGTACGCACAAATGTATGCAATTCTGCAAAATGCAATTTCTTAAATAATTATCCAACAATTTAAAACCAAGGTACGAGTACAAAACAAGGTGAGCATACATACAAACAAGGGTTGATGCAAAACTTTCCAGTTTTGGTATAAACATTTATCTAGGAATTAGCACCAAATTGTGGGTTGTGGAACCACTCGCCGAAGTTCCGAGACAGTAAACCACGAACTGCAAACATTTTGTGGTTCAGGACCTTACGTCGACAAGGGAATCACCAGACAAAGCGGTGGTTCAGGACTCCATAGAGGTCCATACACGGCGCCCACGAAGCCTCAACCACACAAATAGCTGGGCCATATTTTACTATTAAATTTGGTTGGGCGAACCGAATTTTAATGTGCGGCAAGCATTCCTTTTTTCAGTGGGTAATCACAGACGCAAGGATGGACGGATGGTTTACCATCAATTGATTTTTTCGGTATCAAGAACCCACTAAATCAGGATTTTGGGTACCCCACGTGTTAGAGGAATTTTTCTAAATTTAGCAACTGGATTTATACATTTTTTCGCTATCAGGGCCCGACAATCAGAGTTTTTCTGTCGAACATTCCTCGTTTTTTCGAGCAGAATTGCATAACTATCTCTATACTATGTATATTACTCCGTTTATTCTTGCGTATACGAGAAAGTATAAATTCGAAACGTATCAATCATAATGACATTTATTTCCATCATTTCGGGTCTCATACCCTAGAAATTACAACCTATCGAGTTGGACAAACTTGCATGGTTTTGCCTTTTCTTCCCACCCCTGCCTTTTCAAGAGTAAAAATATTTTACATCTTGCATAGGTTGGTAAGGATAGTGCTAAATGTACACTATGACACGCATATTGCCGTATTCGTTTCTTTTTTTTTCGAAAATTACAAAAATGCATAATTTTCTTGTGTCTCACGACGGTAATATTTACATTAGCGACAATTTCTATCGCCTTTCAAACTTAATTTATTTTTAAATTTTCTCATTTTTCGTTTCCTAATAGTTGAAACGAAATATTACTTTAAGAATTTTAAGGAAGAGTAAAAACCTCGTACTATATGGCAATTTTCATTGAAAAATTTGGAGCCGTTTTTAAGAAAGTGGCATTTAAGGCCACTGTAAATGCGAAATTTGAAACTTTTTTCATCTAAAATTTTTGAGTTTTCGAAAAACTTCATTTGAAGTCACCTAAAGGACTTTCACTTACGAATGTAACTGTGTTTACAAACCGCTGGAAATGGTTCACATTATTGTATTTATGAGTAACATAAGATTTAAGTAACGTCATATAAAATTTCTCGAAAACTAACAGTTTCCTGTAAAAATTAGTTCCATATTCTGCATTTTCAGAAACGCTCACCGTCCATTTTCTCAAAAAATTACTCCAAATTTTTCCTTCAAACTTTTCGTACCGATAGTACTAATTGCACTGTTTAATAAGATATAAAATTCATTTTGAGTTTTTTGTTTTAAAAATTGCACAAATATATTTTTAAATACCTCTCACGACGTTAATGTGCCCATTTCCAGCGGTTTGTAAACACAGTTACATTCGTAAGTGAAAGTGCTTCAGGTGACTTCAAATGAGGTTTTTCGAAAACTCAAAAATTTTAGATGAAAGTAAGTTTCAAATTTCGCATTTACAGTGGCCTTAAATGCCACTTTCTTAAAAACGGCTCCAAATTTTTCAATGAAAATTGCCATTTAGTACGAGGTTTTTACTCTTCCTTAAAATTCTTAAAGTAATATTTCGTTTCAACTATTAGGAAACGAAAAATGAGAAAATTTAAAAGTAAATTAAGTTTGGGAGGCGATAGATGGCAACTGCCAAGAGTGTGTGGCATGACTGAAAAGCTAGACAACACCAAAGAAATTAGAAAACTCACTAATACGAGAAAGTCCGTGCCATTCTGTAACACGACTAGATTAAATTGAAACGATGCTTGCCGTTCAGTACCAAACCCTTAACGAGCTTACCCATTCGTTCTATGTTTTAAAAATATCACCAAGAGCGTGCACTGATAATGTAGTTCGATCCTAAAGCATTTGAAATAATAGTTTAATATTCGAACTTAAACTCGCTCTCTTCGCATCGCTAACTATAACCTGAAACTAACACGCGCTTCCTCTCTGGAGACGAAGAAACATTGATTACTTTCGATTGATTGAATGATTACTAGTGATTCGGGGCTCGGCAACTGCTAAGTTCATTAGTCCCGTACGTGTAGGACAGGTTTTCGCTTTGGAGGCGGCTGTGATATCGCCCCGCTGGATGGCGAGATCCGGTGCCAACCTACAGTCGGTTAGGGGGGGTTTCTTCAAACATATATTTACCGCCAGCGCCCCCCCTCCCTTAGCCAGCAGAAGCTCTAAGCTCCCGACCGGTCTCCCGGCATGTGCGGTGGGGTAATGCATGTGTGTGTAAGAGGTGAGGATAGGACAAGGAATCGAAAGGAAAGATCGCGCGCGGTCCATGGTCCATTTGGTGGGTACTGCTCCGGCATTCGTCTGGTATTGATCTAAGAAACAATGGAAAATTACCGATCAGAGCAGCCGGCTGCTAGATTTCTCCTCCAGACAGTGACAGTAATCTAGCCTGACGACCTATCTGTCTGGCTAGTTTTGAAAATCCTGCCACCGTCGGGACTCGATCCCCAGGACCTCCCGATCAGAGGCACTACACTGACATCAGTTGATGCCCTGAGCCTCCCCTCTCGGTGACTACTTTCAATATTGCAACCCACCAAGCGACATGAGGAAATGACAACATAAAAGAGTTATTTCGTTTAATTTAAAAGATATTATTCAAATTAAATGTTTATACATAAACTGTTCATACGAATAAAAGCAAGTCAACACATCTAAGACTCACTACCTTTGATTTTACATCACGACATTTTGTTGAGTAGCAAACTCAAATTTCTTTCTAAACGAAAAATCCTTAGTAGTTTAGACATAAATAAAACGTTAATAATTATGATTGTAAATGCATTCAACTTTCTTTACAGATACGGATGATGTAAATAAACACAATTTCAGACTACTGCACGATATCAGGTCACACCCCACCCGTGAGCATTATTAGAATCGTATTAAAGTAATGATTTTTTTCAGAATTAAGAAGTTATGGCGTCCTGGAAGGCGTTATTGGCTGCCTGTGTGCTGGTCACATCTGATGAACAGCACAAGGAACAAATTCCGACGCTCGCGACAACTGCTGTTGAGGCAGTTTTCAAGGGCTTCGGTGACGTCCAGTGCTTCGCTGTGTTCACTCAACAGTACGACCTAGACTCGCTGCTCTCCCTGAAGTATTTATCGCAGCATTTACGCTTCAGTTTCGTGATGGAACTTGGAGGACTAAGAGACGACTGCCCTGGAATTTTGATGATAGGAAAAAACATATTTTCTTTATTTGCCATCTTCAAGAATTATTGGCAAAAATTGATTAATTCCAAGAAATTTTTAATTCAGGATAGCACACAGAAATTAACAAAAAAATATAATCCAGTATTGACGGTAAGTTTTAAATTATTAATTAACACTTTACAATCTTATATTTTTCTCCGTGTTCTATTAACATTTACTTAACGCCTACTCACTTCAAATATATTTCTTTCCCAATAAAAAAACGAATCGTTAAACGAAACGAATGGAGGTTTGTGAACGAAGAATAATATTACTCAGTATCATTTTCTTTGACAACCATGAAGATGTAATAACTAGTGGTGCTACAATAACACATACTTTCCCGAGTTATTGGAACAGCTACCAAGTAATAAAATATTGCACTTTCTGCGCTACTAACATCTTAGCCATTATTTGAAAACGTCGAATTCAAACAAGAAGCAAACAACTCACACTGTTTCCATCGCAGTGTTGTCAGCACTATGTGAATTCTATAACTGCATAAAAATAGAATAAAAAATGTTTGTAAACTTGTATTAGAAAAAGAAGCCCGATGGGGCAGACAAGTTGAGTTTTTTCCGACGACGCTGCGCTCTAGCGGCAGCAGTCCGCAATAATCCAATGATCGAAGTAGAAGTGAGTATTGCCACGTGTTCAAAGAAAATAGGTATATCGCACAAAATTCTCGAATTAAATATATTATACAATGCTAAAAACTATTACTTGGGGTTTTCAACCGGTTGTTGTCAGAATATTCCGACAGAGAAGTTCAAATAAGGGGAAGAAACTAGTAGAAAGTTTTCATGTAAATAGTGTAAAGGAAGTCCATGATGGGAATGAAGACGGGTCTTAAAATTTCTTTTAAGCAGCCTTGGTTGGCCTGTAGTCCTGATGGGATAGTAAAGAATGGTCAAGGATTTGAATTGTTAGAAATCAAGTGCCCTTACTCATTTAAGATGATGCCGTAGTGGACAAGGAAGAAATTTGTATTTGTTCTGTATTTGAAATTTAATGAAAACGGTAATAAATTAAAGTTAAATGATTCTCATGATTATCACACTCAGCTTGAAGTATCTATTTACATGCTTGCAATACACATTTGTCATTTTTGTCTATTCATCAGTCGATCTAGTTCATATTCTTGTGCATTGGGATGAAGAATTTTTATCATTTCTTATTCCCAAAATTGAAAATTTCTATTTTACTTATATTATAAGCTAAGATCTGTAGCTAAAATCTGTACAACGTTATCACTTAAACCAAACACAATTTAATTAAATTATTTATGATGCGGAAGCGGTTATTTCTTATTTGCTAGAACACAAGCCATGTACATTATTTTGTCCACATGAGTCATTAATGCTCTCTTTCCCACTAGCGATTTGAGAAACCATAAAATTCCAAAACGAGGTTTTTAAGTTTAGTGTTTGCTCAATGAGGAACACAACAATTTCTCCCGCCTTTCCTCTTCTTTTATTTGTGGATTTACTCCCTCTGTTTTTTCTTTCTATGCGTCAATTTACTAGAATACTAGCACCCCAACATACAACTTACGGTGGAATACAACTGCAGTCACCGGACAACATATAACTTTCGCCACCAGATGTCACTTCCGGCGTTGCTGGTCTTCTCCATACCCTGGACAATATAGAAATGCATGTCATAGGGCCATGATTAGAGAAGTGAAATTTGAGATATCTAAAACCATGAAAAATACCCTACTCCTTTCAAATGGTACAGCATTTGGTGCGAAAACTAAATATTTTCATGCAAATATCAACATAAATTTAACAATTAAAACTCCTTTTCATACAGCTCCATCAAGTAGCAACAATGACACATAATTCACAGAAATTCCCTTTTTTATTTATTCTAGCTTGGCCATTGGCCTTCTGCAGCCGCATAAGATATATACATTTGTAGTAAATATATACACAGATAATATTCTAGTTTTAGATATTATACAATATTGTGCTTATATGATTTATCATGAGAAAAGACTCATCAGTTCTAGTCTATGGGGGATCGAAAAATTCTCTTAGTAGTTTACATTTTTATCTTTTGTGATGAAGATTTTGCTTACCTAAATGAAAGTGAACGGCTGATGGGAACTTTAATATTTTAGAATAGAATTTTGCGGCTAAGAGGGAATTGAAAAATTGAACATGACCTTACTTGAAGACCTGTTTTTTTATGAACACATTTCATTAAGGAAAACTATTGGTGCTACTGAATGGCACAGATATTCCCGTATTAGTTTAGTTTTCTATTTCCCTTGGTCTCAGCTGGCTTTTCGGACTTGCCATATTCTCCTGCCAGCTGCCATCTATTGCCAGTCAAAGTACATTTTATTGAAATTTTATCAATTTGACATTTATAGTAACGGTTAAACGACATTTTCGTT
Source organism: Acheta domesticus (assembly GCA_031308135.1). NCBI lineage: Eukaryota > Metazoa > Arthropoda > Insecta > Orthoptera > Gryllidae > Acheta > Acheta domesticus. The sequence goes on along the minus strand of JAHLJT010009432.1, from coordinate 7,219 downwards.
AAAACGGCTCCACATTTTTCAACAAATATTTCCAGAATGCACGAGGTTTTACTCTTCTGCAATTCTTAAAGTAATATTTCGGTTTTACCATTAGGAAACAAAAAATGGATGAAAAAAATTTACTTTCGGTGGCCATAAATAGCAGCTGGGAAACGGCTGGTGCAAGATTGTCTGTGAAAGCACATGAAGGTCTGTGACATTCTGTAGTAGCACTAGTTACAATCAATATTATAACTGATTAAAATTATTTATAATAAAGTTTCTTGAAACCTGAAATGCTTTCTATGAAAACGAGCTTAATACGCATTTTCAGAAAATTAAATGCATTCATTTCCACACCACCTGTTTTTTTTACATGGTATCTCTAGAAGGCCTAATCCATGTTTTATCTTTTTTACTTACTTATAAGTATTGTAATTTAAATGTTTATTAATTAACTATTAATTGTTTATTAATGATTAAGTAATTAATGTATGATTCCGGCCAAATAACTCCGGCCTCGGAAGCCTACGAATCCATCTCATGGACCTCTACGGGGAGCGTTGGCTCTCTGGTAACCTCTTCAAGAGGATTTACGAAGGCAAATTTTAAGAATGTTACAAATTTTAAGAATGTTAGAAAAATGTTACAAGGCTAAGAAAAGTGGAAAAGTAAGAGAAAATAAAATCATGGAGGATCAAATTTTGGAATTAATTCTACAAGGAGAGGGATAAGTTTTACCAAGATAAAAAAATTGTACAAGATGTAATGAAATTGTACATGATGAATAACTAGTGGTGCTACAGAATGGCATAGACTTTCCCGTATTAATTTTCTATTTCCTTGGGTGTTCGCTAGCTATTCGGAATTGCCACATACTCTTCCTTGCCAGCTACCATCTATCACCGCCAAAAGTACTTTTTTTTGTTATTTTCTTAATTTTACTGTTTCCTATTGGTAGAACGAAAATATTAATTTTAGAATATTAAAGAACACAAAAACCTAGCCGTAAATGGCAATTTTCTTTTAAAAATTATGTGCCGTATAAGAGAAAATGGCGTTTTAGCACTTCTAAAAATGCGAAATTTGAAGCTCATTTTCACAGAAAAGTTTTGAGTTTTCGAAATACTTATTTCAAGTTAATTGAAGCACTTACACTCACAAATATAATAATCTTTACAAATTGCGGATAATGTGCATATTAAAGATGTGAGAGATCTTTCAAAAAATATACATTTATATAATTTTTGAAAAAACAAAAAATAGTTTAAGATAAACTTTAAGGCCATATTAAAGAGTGTAATTATCGCTATCCGTTACAAAAGTTTCAAGAAAAAATTTGCAGCCATATATGAGAAAATGGCGATTGAGTGTTTCTGAAAATGCGAAATTTTGAGCTACATTTCACAGAAAACGGTAGTGTTTTCGAAAACCTTTACTTGATATTATTTAAAGCACATGTACTTGTAAATATAATAGTGTGAAAAAATCGCCGCTAATGTAAATATTATTGACGTGAGAAACGTTTGAAAAACTTTACATTTTTGTAATTTTTGAAAAAACCAACCTATAGATCAGTATGGATTTTATGTCATCTGATAGAGTACATTTACCACTATCCCTACCAAAAGTTTAAAGAAAAAATTTGAAGCCGTTTTTGAGAAAATCTTGTTTTTGTAATTTTTTAAAATTGCACATATTGCACGCAATATTGCACGAAAAATACTAAAATTTTCAAAAAACTGTACATGACCTTAAAGAAAGAAAGAACTCTCTATGAAGTACAAATTTTATTTGAAGAAAAATCTCTATTTTGAGTTTTGTAGTTGGAGAAAAATGCCGAAAAAATTCAAACTTTCACAATTTTCGAAAATCCAGAGTTATCCGTGAAAATCGGACCTATGCCATGTTAATAAGTGTATTTTACTCTATTCATATAAGAAATTTTAAAGAAAAAATTTGGCGCCGTTTTTGAGAAAATTGTGAAAATCCCCGGGGGGCTTCATATAAAGTACCCCCAAATTTTGAAGAATATTTTTCAAAATATCAAATCTTCAACTAGAACCAAATCTACTGGGGAATATCTATTTTGGAAGAAATCGTATGTATGGTTTAGGCGCTAGCAGTGTTCACAAATGGACAGATGGACAGACAGGCGGACAGACGGACGTTTTCCTTTCAATTGGTTTTTCGGTATCAAGGACCCATAAAAGAGGATTTCTGGCTACATCACGTGTTAGGGGATTTTTTTTCCTTAATTTTCAACTGGTTTTATCCACTTCTTCGTTTTCACGGCCCGGCATTTAATTTTTTTCCGCGGAAAATTGGCCATTTTTTCGCGCAGCATTACATAATATTCCCTATAATAAGTATATCACTCCGTGTATACGTACGTAAGTAAAAAGTAAGTACGAATGTAAAAATACATTTACAAACTAATCAAATATTTACACATTCATTTAATTTCAAAGTTCGTGAATAATAATCCCGAATAAAAGTTTGCTGATACTGTTTTTCTTTTAGAAATTCATTTTATGCTTGATGATTTATGGGATCTTCAATGCACTATTTATCATACACTCCAAGATCCTCATCTTCATCATCAGCAGCAGCAGCATCATCTTATTCTTCTTCATTTTCTACGTCTGGTAAATTATGAAAACGACATATGTTATGAAGAACCGCACAAGCATTTACAGTTTTTGACGATTTCTCAGGAGAATAATGCAGTACACGGTATTTTAAAAAACATCTGTATATAATTTTCAAAACACCATTGAATCTTTCTACAATGCTTCGGAACTGCCTGTGATGTGTGTTGTACCTTTTCTCGGGAGTATTAGGATGGGCATTTGAAATTGCGCTTTGAAGCCATGGCCTTAGAGGATACCCCGAATCTCCTAAAAGAAAATATCCCCTATCGTCTCTTTCATGCAGGTTTGTCATGAAATTTGGAATATTCTGTTTCTACAAATAAATGAATCGTGGGTACTTCCTCGAAATTCGGCATTTCTATTTAGAATGCGCAGATGTGAGTCACCGACGAATGCCTGTAAAGTCTTCGTCACATTCACGACGCGCTTCTTCCGCCAGGTGGTGCACCATGCGTTGGGGGTCGAGAGGTGGAAGCTGAACAACGTTCCCACGCACCGTTCTGCTCTGGGCGTGGTTGCAAAACAGCGCTCGGTAGTGGTGGCGGGCCCCGCCCCCTCCCGCGCCTTCTGGGCAGACCGGGCTTTGGGCCGCCTCGTGCGCCTGGATCGGCAGCTGACCGAGCCGCAATCGGATCCGGAAGACGTCCTCCAGCGCTGGCCCGACATTCGCGGAGAAGAGCTTCGGATGGCTGTGACTCACTACCCGCCCTTCTTGTTCAGTGAGTGACCCCACGGTGTAAGATATATAGGTGTGTCAACTAGCCGCCTTTTGGACAACATTTTTGAAGCCACTTTGAGGCTAGTTCCTCGCTTATCCGTACGATCGAGTTGGGCATTCATGATGGCGTCTCGCGATTTAGTGGCTTCCACCACCACCAGAGATTACAAAGCTATTAAATGGATCACCATCTTGTCCCAAAATGCCTAAGTCGTTCGCAGCGCTCATATAGCGAGAACTGTGAGAACTAGCCTCACATTAGCTTCAGTTTTAGACCGGGAGTGAACCCACCTATATATCTTAAACCGTGGTGACCCCAACCTCTCGCAAGCACCACACGTTTTGAGACCATGCAGCTATGCCATTTGGGGACCAGTACTTCCCGTTTGTGCCCAAGCATAGTCCGCAAAGCGTTTCATTTCGTGAGCAAATGTGTTGATAAACTTTTTTCTCTTTTATGCATATGCAGATGATTTTAAAGTAATAGACTGAAACAACGTCTTACTAAGCATGGCTCTTCAGCGGCTATTTTCGTGTTTAAAAGTTCCATTTGTGCTTTTGCAAGTTGATACTAAACAAATGTTAAACTTATTGCAGTAGCTCGGCTCGTCCATTTCCATGCATAGAATGTTACAAGAATACGTATCAATTAAAATACTACTTGTTTAGAGTCTTTTCATGACGATAATTTTTATTTATTCGTGATTCATGTACTTCTCAAAGAAACACTGAAGAAATTCACTGCGTTAAACCAATGAACTTGTGAGTGCGTTAAAATCATAAAAATGTGTTGTTTTTTTCGTAATATCCTAGAAGTCATGGTGGAAAGAGATGGGTGACCTCCTGCGATGCACCGATGTTTGCTCGATCTGCGCAGCACCAGTTTGCGTCACGATCTGCGTCACCTCAACTACGTGAGTTTCATATATCTTTTTCAATGACTTAAGGTATGACATTGAACTTTTCCGCTAAATTGTGACGCAAACCGATGCCAGGAGCTCGCCGGCTGAAGTCAGATATGATGCGCAAGAGCCCATCCATCTCTTTCCACCGTGGCCGTTTCTGTTTCCTGAGACACATCAGTTTTTCTCGTATGTGTATTTTCTCGTATTTCTCGAGCGAGAGAGCGCGAGAGCGAGAGAGCGCGAGAGCGAGAGAGCGCGAGAGCGAGAGCGCGCGCGAGAGAGAGCGCGTGCGAGAGAGAGCGAGAGCGAGCAAGAGAGCGAGCGAGAGAGAAAGAGAGAGAGAGCGAAAAATAGAGCGAGAGCGAAAGAGAGAGAGAGAGCGAGCGAGAGCGAAGGAGAGAACGAGATAGAGCGCAAGAGAGCGTGAGAAGGGAGGGAGAGAGAGCGAGTGAGAGGGAGGGGGAGAGAGCGAGAGGGAGAGAGAGAGAGAAGTGTAACGATCTTACGTGATAATTCGTACGTGATAATTCCTAATGGATTCGGAAGTCGGCACAGCCGAGGGAACGTTTTGGAGGCGGCAAACAACTGTGCAAGAACTGTGAGTATACCTATGAGTGCCGCGAGAACGCCACTAATGTAACACGGAACTAGTTCATTGCGTCGTGCATGGACTTTTCGCAAAAGGGCGTTTATCTTTCGTGAACCGAGCCGCTATGGAAATAAGAGAGAATATGGACAAGGAAAAAAGAAGACGAGGGAGAAGACAGTAGAAGAAGCGAGCGAGCGTACGTGTCCAAGGGCGAAAGAATAAGAAAGAAGAAAGGTGGAATTGGTCGAAACGAGCGTACGGGGGGGAAGGCGACGGTGGCGCGGCGTTGGCGCCGCGACTGCGAGCTGTGACGCCTCTAGAGTGATTGCACAGGAAACCGAACCTGCTCCGAAATTCTTCCAAGATTCGACGCGATACGAATGTTTATTGTCATACAGGTAGCGAGAGAACATTCATAATTCTGAAAGGGTGTAATAAATGCTGAAAGAAGAGCTTCAGAAGTGGAAAACATATTACATTTCTTGTTCATGGAATTTGTGTTAGCGCAGAGACCATTATTTGCAACTAAATTTGCGCAGACCTTGTACTAGTTTACAACACATTTCAATATGTTATTTGAAGAGGGAAATTTCAATTTTTTTCTCCATCACTTGAAATTTGTCAATTTATGTTGAAATCAGTTTGTATGTGTCATTGTATTTGAAGCAGAGGGCCATGTCTGGATAAATTTATGTTCCGGCTCAGCCATTCGGAATATCCACGTAGTTCATTAGACAAAATATTTTTATAATTGTCTTAAGAGCTTATTTTCGAAGTTTTCGACGGAAACTACATATACGAACCCGGCTTAAAGTAACTCTAGTGACCGTGCGGTGTCAGCCCTAAACGTCAGATACGAGTGGGTGTCACTTTGAATGTCTAACGTCCTTACCGCTAGTCCACCCTCAGGCCCGTTGAGTTTATTAAATTTTATTCCCACCAAGATTCCCTGCTTAGGAATGTTACAATGGATTACACACACAAATATACGACACAAAATTAAATAGTTGAAGTGAAGAAAAAAATAAAATATATTCTGCAATAATAGCTTTTTGCGCAAATTTACATAATTGTCGACGAATCGACGTAATTTTCAGCTTATTACTCGTTCTGGAATTACTTAGATTACAGAATTATTTAATTAATGTAAACGAGAAATAGCAAATGAATATGTTTCTTTTAAAGAACTATCAATTTTTTCTGCCTGTTCAAGGCTTTCTTTACCATGATTCGTTATATTGGGTTGCAACCACCTAACAACAATTACTATAGTGGACGACCTTTTGACCCCTTATCACATTTTAATGCCCTTAGTGTTGATATATCCCCTAATTTCTACACTTACTTCGAAAGTTACTCTTAATAAATCGTATTTTTTGTACACTTCAAATTTTACAAACCAATCTAAAATCTAATGAAATTTAACGTACTAGACGTCAACACTATAATTATCTTTTCACTTTAATTATAGACAGCTATTGACAGTTACGTAAATTTCCCTAAATTATCTCACAATATGAGTTCTTTTTCTGATTTTACACGTGACTGAGATATTTAACCCTTCGTTACTGTGCTGGGGTCTGTGAGACCCCAGATGACACATTTTTATAATTTGAATCTAAACGGCGGGTGATGACGCAACGAATCTTCGTGTAGTTTCATATTTTATCCGTGAGAGTGTATGACAACCATCTTGTTCATTTCAAGTGAGTTTTTGTGCCAGAAAACACGTGTTTTTGAAGCTGGGGTGTAATAGACCCCACCACAGCACTGACGTTTTGTATTTCCTGTTTTGGTGGTATGTATTTCTTCACTGCTACAGTAAACTGTTTGTACTATTCCTTAAGAATTTGCACTAAAGTAAGTTTTTCTAATACTTCAGGTACATTTTGAGGTTATGTCGTTCGAATCGGAACGAGTACGTATAAGAAACTTGTTAGACGAAAGTGATGATGACGACTTTGAAGGGGGGAATCAAGTGATGATTGGTCTCCTCCTGAAAGTGATAGTGAACATGACACGGAATCAGAAGAAGAACGTGAAAGTATTGAAGAGAATAATTCGTAGTTGTCTGACGAACAGTACTTTTTAGGAAAGGATAATGTTTCAAAATGGATGAAAGATCCACCACAACGATTCAGAACAAGGGCTCATAATATAGTATCATATATTCCAGGTGTTAGAAATTCTGCGAAAACTGCAAACACTCCCAGAACGTGTTTAGATTTGTTTATTTCACCAACAATGTTGCAAATGATTGATGAATATACAAACAAATTTATTCAAAATTGTGCTACTAACTACGATTCTGCTCATCAATATGCAGTAAAAAACACGGATATTGATGAAATGTATTCTTTTCTTGGCCTGTTGT
>JAHLJT010009431.1:0-20180 GCA_031308135.1 Acheta domesticus | reverse complement strand
AGTTCAAGTAACTTTTCCATAATTATGGAAAATCTATCTATGAATTCTGCTTTCCCACTACTTGGTGATCTATATACCCCAGCAAATGTTCCAATAAGATCCTCTTGCATGTACAATTTTATACCTAATATCCAGTCTTACAAAAGATGAAACAGGAATGGCATTATTATTAAAAATATTTTTGGCTATTCCAATATTATTTACATTATAATGCCTGCACATCACCTAATGCATTATGTGCATTACTAAAATCAAAATTGCTTAACACATCTTTGACCTAGGATTCCAAATTAAAATTTAATTTTTGTTTCTTCCTATCTGGTAAATTTGTTTAAATATTTTGACAGAATCAAGAGATCCAAAGAAACATCTTTGAAAGAGTCAAAAAGACTACTATTTACAATATCCCTTATGATTGGAAAATCAAAACCAATATCATAAAGAGCAACCAGTATTGCACCTCACACAACTACCTTGAGGAACTCAATGAAATTCACTGAGGCATCATGCTTTGACGTAGTTTTCACTTTTTGTCCTTTAAAAAACATTTTCTCCTGAACAATTTTTAGTTGGGTTATTTCCGGCACTTTTGTGTTGTTGTTGGGAAGATGTATTCACTAAATTATCTATCCTCCCACTTTGCTGCAACTTAACATATTTCCGAATATTTTGTAGTTAACCAATGGTTTCAATAGGTACATATATTACAGGTCTTTTTGCAGTGAAAGGTTTCAGATCAACTACATTACTTATACTGTTCATTTCACATTCAGTTGAGCATGTAATTCCTTCTGTTCTCTCTGTTATTCTGCTACCTTGCAAACGTTTTTTCTTTAGAAATAAAGGTCGTCTCTTAAACTCTGGTTTCTTTGCATTCAGAGCTCTTTTTTTTCTCTTAAAACATCTTTTTTCTCTCTGAACTTTTTACCAGTTGAAAGTTGCAATTTTTCATACACCTTGCTAACATATGAGGTTTCTCTATTTTTCTGGCGAACATCTGCTGCTACTCGAAAGTCATACAACTCGGTACTCCCATAATTCTGAGACTTTGGAGTCTTGCTAGCAACAACTGCATTCAATGATTCATTGCTCTGACTCGAGCCACATGGAGATAATTTATCTGCATTTTCACAAAAAAAATTGTCATAATTGATGCCAATGTGTCCTTCAAGTGTTGCCCTTGTAATCCTTTGCCATTTGGTAACCCGTGTGTTTAAAATTTACAGGATCATTTGTATACCAACACCATCCTCCACAATTTTCATGATCATCAAAAGCTTGTGGAACAATATTGGCAATCTCGGATTTCGTAGCTTCTACATTATCCTTATTCTTTTTTATTGCACATCCAAAGCAATATTTCAAATACTCAATAACGTTCTTGTGGACTTTACCTGCGCACAGAGCTCTCTTCAAATTCTTTGAGGCATGATTCAAATCTGACCATTACATCACTAAATGACCAGATTCTCTCCTAACAGCAACAATTGTTGCGCTATCATCACCAATAAGGGTATCCTCAACATTTCTTTCAGTAAGTTGTAGTTTCTGGCTACAATTTCAACAGCAATATCCGACTTCATGCTTTTGCACTTCATGCCAATTCTTCCGGCAGTCATGATCTTCTACACTCCTGCCGATCTCACACAATCGAGAGGCCTTATTTCTTGTCCCATAGGCCAGCACTTTTCCAGTCTTCATTCGTTTCAAAGACCCAAAACCTGAAATGCAGAAAATTATAGTTTTAGTTTTTATCAAATAATGAATATTCATAAATGATAATTTTAATGGTTAAATAATTTATGATATTGCTGAATAAGTGTATTATTCATAAATAAATTTCTAATTTAATCCAATTCATAAGCAAACCAAATTAATGACCAAAAGTAGTTCTACAGAGATACGGCTTAATGTAAGTTTCTACTGAATGTTTAAAGTCATCTTCAGATTATAAATATATTCCTATAATAACTGGCCTAATCTCTAGGTTCTGTTAACTTGAAATTTAGAGCTCTCATTACAGATATACAGAGTCTTCAGTTTATCTCGTAACTCATGTCTGCGAGAACTTGTTCTTGTTTTGGCAATTTGGCAACTGCGTCTCTTTTACGCCTTTCAAGACAGCCGTGCCTGGCACGTCGGGACAGCAGAGGAGGCGACCGTCAGGTCATAAGCTGCGGCAACTTTCCTGTTTCTTTGTTGATCCCATTCAAGTGTCGGCGGGCAGGTGCACGGCTCTCATGCCAAAATCTTTTCACGCTGCACAGAGTGGGTGGGGTTGGGCTGAGGAATGAGCGTGGAAACAAAACGTCTCTTTAAGCGATTCTGTCCAGTATTCTGAAGAAACAAATCTGTAATATTAATGTGGAGGGAAGTTATGACTGATTTATCGATTTATTAACAGCAACGTAACAATAATTATTTAAGTAAAGCCAGCTCTGAGAGAAATCAAAAGATATATCGTAAAAATGTTACCTCCAAGCTCTTCATTTTGTAACAATAATAATGTGTTATTATTATGGAATCTGCATATTAAGCCAATAAGAAAACTAGTAACAGACAATCAACATACCTAGAATTGTTATGAGTGTAATTACCGCAGAGGCCAAAAGTTAAAAATGGAGGCCGAGCGTAGCGGAGCCGAGATTTTTAATTTGGACGAGGCAGTAATAACACTGTAACATTTTGTGGTATGTTCAGCATTTTATCGGTCACCATAAAATTTCACGATTTATGCGAAAATTTACATTACTGCGATAGTAAACAAATGAATTCTGTTGTTGCGGCATGTTACTATGATATTGTGGGGTATTGCTTGCGATATATCTATTTAAACGATATTTGTGTACCGTGGTTTGAGAAAAGATGGATACAAATAATTCTCCTGAGTCTAAAGATAACCAAAGAAATGACGTTCGGTGAGGAAGTTGGCGCGTCGATTTCCAGTGGCGACACCTCAGATGGTCAGTAAATATGATTACCGAAGAAGTTTCATTTGATGGAATGCCAGGAAAAGGAAGTTAATTTACCTAAAATACATTTTAACTGCACTATTAATACCTATTACAATGAACAAAAATTATCTCAAAAACTAATGGTTACTTTTATTCTGGATTGTTTGAATCTGATTTGTTTTCCACACCCGCTCGTTTGTTTATTAAGAAACATTTGACTTGCGATGAATCAATGGTTGTTTATTCACGTTGCTAAGGATGTTAAATTGCTTAACATAGAGGTAGGTACATGCCTGTAGGGTTGTTGGGTAATAAAATATAATTTTCTTAAAATAACAAAAAACTGACAGTCGAGTAAATGCTCAAAGTGGCCACCCTTTATGAAGGACAGGCGTTTACTCTTTATCTTTACTTTCAAAGATAAAAATATTTGTTCAATACATTAAACTCGCATTTCTTTAATTATTTAAATCTATTTCATATCTTTTTTGAAGAGGATACAGCACAAATAATGTTTTATGAAACAGAGAATATGGTATTTAGTTGGCATGAGTTTTCGTTCGTCGAAGAAAGCTTGGGATTCCCCTGAGTGCTCTCTCTCCCTCTTGGTCTTTCGTGACGAAGAAGCCTTTGCGGCGCACGCGTCAGACCTTCGCGCTGTCAACCGAAAATTTGATAGAATTTTTACCTGAAGACACCCACTAAAGACAACAAAAAAAACAAACAACTTTTTAACATTTCATTCGGCAGAAATAAGAAATTCTCATGAAATTTTATGGGGGTTCACTGTACCTCATGCACCGGCCGCCACTGAAGAGGATGGCTGAGGAGGATCTGGGACAACCAGTTCCGAACAGCTCCATACCGCTGGTGGAACAGAGCTGCTCAATGCGTAAAAAGTAAAGAAAGAACATTGTTTTAATATATTTTTGGTACTATACAATGATTGCATCATAAGGTTATGCAAAACTTTTAATTTGATTCTCTTTATTGTAATTCTATTTTGTATCTTGCATTGAGGAACTATAAATTGAAACTTTCTGAATTAAGTCACGGTTTAAATGGAATATCCATTTAACTGAATTTAAGGGGAGGCCACTTTCTGCAAAACCGGGAAAAATCAAGGAATTTTATTGCTTGAAAAGTTAGGGAATTTGTACTAGAATCATTAAAGTTGTATAACATTTTGAAATAGTCAATAAAAATTTAATGAATTCTCGGTGAAATCAGATAGCTGATAAAGTAGTATCAGGCATCCTTGAAAGTTCTTTAAAAAATAATGTGTGAAAAACTACGAATCTTATCAGTGAAAAATAAAATCTTGTTAATGAAAGTTACGTAATGCTGCGCGAAAAAAACGGCTAATTTTCGTCAGAAAAACTATTATAAAATCTATGTTACGACCCCACATACGTGAAACAAGGAAATAAGTACTAATACTCTCTCCCGTGTATTACTATAGTTAAAACGTAAGAAAAAAAGTTTTGAAAATAAAAACAAAAAACTAGTGGTGCTAAAACAGCACGTACTGGCTCGCCCTTATTAATGGTTATACTATTTACACCACAATTTCTCTCTGAATTAACATATCTAAGTTATCTTTTTTTTGTAAAACTCATTACAAATTATAGAGCATTTGGTGCAAAAACTAAGTATTTTCAAGCAAATATCATCACAAATTTGACAGTCGGAACTGTCTTTCATAAATAAGGCTAAATCATGTCCCAACATTGAGACGGAATTCACTGAAATTCAGCTGCCGTGTCGCGGCGTGGAATGCCATTGTTGCTTTCCAATCTGTTATTCCCTGAGAGGTAGCAATTTTTACTTTCTCGCTACCGCTTACGCAGTAGAAAGAAAGTTATGTAATGCTGCGCGAAAAAACGGCTAATTTTCGTCAGAAAAACTGTTATTACAGGGCCCTGGTAACAAAAAACTGACGGACGGACAGACTGACATTTTGCCGTCAGTCAGGAACCACTTAACGTGGATTTTGACTTAACCACCAGTTAAAAGATTTTTTTTCTACTTAAATATAGCAACTAGGTTTATCCACTTTTTCATTACTTGGGCCCGAAAATAAGCCGCTTTTTACATAACTTGAACTTTTTACAGACCCTGAAAAGAAGATCTAAAACAGTTTTCGTGAAGGACCCAACCTTCTACAATACTTTTCCTGTGAACATCAGAAAACATTAACTCCTTCAAGAGCGTCTTTTTAATTTTCGTTTTGTGGCAGATTTTAGGAAAAGAAGACTTAAATATGTTTACAGCATTACTGACAATTTCCAAAAGTTCACCAGTTGATTTTAATCTACATAAATCCTGCGAAGAAATTGAAGGAAACGTCTTCTGAAAAATCAAGGACTGCATTGGATCAGTATTAGAAATCGTTTTGTTTACAAACCGAATTTCACAAATATTACTTGAATTTATCAATGCATTTCTTTGCTAACCATCCGGCAAAGTAAACCACACTGCAATCTTCCATAGAAAGAAGTGGAGATTTGATGGGAAATGGAAGGGAAACAATTGTGGAATTGGAATTAGAAAGAATACTAGCTTGATCACTTGGAAGTTCGGGAGTCACACAAATTTAAATCCTCCGCTTCGTGTTGTTGGGGTTCAAGTCCGATCGTACATTCTCTTGACGTGCTGACATGTAAATCAAGAGGTTCATCCTCATCTGGTTCACAATTGGTTGTTTGTGGAATCTGAAGAAGCGACCTTATTGTCGAGTGTCGCATCACTACTCGAACGTTCCTTATAGTAGGATTTGCGTTGAACCCATCTTCAATCAAATCCAACTTATTGGAGTATTCCAGTCATCGGCGAATGTCCATTTCGTCGAAACAGACAACACAAACTGTTTTGTGATTCATTCATATCTTCAGCCTTTGTTTTCAAAATGTTAATTACATTTTTATTTATTCCAACCTCAAAGTCTAATTTTGAAGAAATCCAGCGTTTTAACTGTTGAAACTCCCGGCAGAAATAAATGTTTGCAAAGAAACCTATACGCTGCTGGAGATATAAAAAATAAAGAGATTAAAAAATTCTCTTCCCTTTCTTTTTCCATGCAGTTCGTGGTCGATGAAGAAGTTGCATTTCAGCTACAGATTTTTCATAGCTGCTTTTAAATTTACATTTTGTCAACAAAGTTGAAATGTTATTCTGTTTGTTTGTTTGTTCTGTTTGAAACATTTCCCCATGGGAAATCAAGGCTCTGGATTGTTAGGTCGCAGACATTTCATTGAAAGACATTTCTCATGAGGAGATGGTTATATAATCATAATAAATAATTCCAGTAAATATAAATTCTTTTATTTATTTTCTAATTTTTTTTTTCAGTAACAGTAATTCAATTTGCAAATCTTTCATTACTTTGTCCTTTTCATGCATGTCCTTAATCCGCGCCAGTTTCAAATCCTGAATCTCTTGCGGGTGCCTTTTTTTTCAAATCCAATTGCCCTGATACCTGCTCTTCATTTGCGATTTGCAGATCCGCTAATCTTTTCTCATTTTTAATTTTCTCCAAATGGAAAATTTGTTGTTGCTGTGTCGATTCCCTGATATTTTTTTTTTTACTCTCTCGGCGACTTCTGCGTCTAATTGGTGTCGTTTCCTTCGTCCTAAACATAAAAAACAAAAAAATTATACTTTTTTGTTAAAAAAAGCTGTTGAATTTTCAGAGAATACAAGAGATATTAATATAGTACATATTTATAAGTTCAAAAAAATTCACACAGTCGTAAAAATAACTTCATTGTCTGATTCTCTATAACAGTCCGTATCAGTGGCACCTGGGGCGAAGCTAATGGTGTCACCCCCCCATAAATTAAGTATAAAAGTGTCTATTGCTGCGTTGATTATACATTATTTTATTAAACCAGGCCTCTGCCTTGCTCGAATCTGGAAAAATCTGGTCTTCCGTACACACTAAAACACTTCTCACTAAAAAATATTTAAATTTTAGTCCTATTGGGGTTCCCTCCAAACTGCTTTCTTTTTATAACTGAAAATAATAAACAAATCTAAACTAAAAAAATAAAATAAAAACTAAAATACATGTACTTACGTGTATTGTGGACTTTTATGTATTATACAAATACTTTCAATAAATTGCCACATTATAAATCTTACTCTTAATCAATTTTTTTCTTCTCGCTTGTTGTTAAAGAAAAGTTTGAAATTGATCTTGCCGCATCAATCGTTTAGAAATAAGTAAAGTAATTTTAATTGAATACTAGTACGTTTTAGAATCCTTGATAAATTGAGGATGACCGAAAGGAGCCACTTATGCGGTTATAATATCTCCAAAAACCCGAGTGGATCCCGGCTTTGAAGTGACCGGGAAAGCTGGGCGATTAAAAGTATACAGATTTTCGCAAACCAATTTATCCAACAATCGTACCGTAATCTGCCAATACACCGTGAACCGGTAGATGGCCCAAGAAATGCCAGGTCGATAACACAGTCAAGTAGATGTCCAGTGCAGCCGGGGCAAATGTCCAAAAACCAGAGAACGGATGCCAATCACAAGCAGGGTCAAACACAATAGGTACAAGTGACGTTATTTATGTAAGTCAGTCTACAATATTGGTGTCTTCAACATAGGTTTCCATCATGAAATGACCACTATCAGCATTGCTGATTATTTTTTGCACAGCAAAATGTGAACGTGGCCGCAAGTTGCCCAAGAGACTTTTAAAACTTCGTGTATCAAGGCTTCTGCATAAATGGCTTGTTCTGGGTCCGTTTTGTTTAACCTCTGGGATACATTTAGCCCCGCCCCATCAAATTCCTCAGTTTTACTAAGTGTCTCTTGGCACAGCCTCATCATTTTCAAGGATTCTTCTGTCACTGTTGGCTTCCTCCTCTTCCTCAAAGGGATTGAATCGGGCTGGTGGTTGAAGAGGTCCTTAGCTGTGCTGACTGGATCAGCTGTGTTGACCTGTAAAGAATATATAATTGAAGAATTTTAAAAAAACAAAATAGCGATAAAAAAGCTAATTAAAAAATCACCTTGCCATCATTTTGGTTAATAAGATGCCAAATTTATTGCAATTTATAACACTGTTTAATGTGAAAAAGTAGCTTTGAACTCTTACAACCAAAATATGAGTTTACATAATATATTTGCTTAAACTCTGTGCTGGCAGCTGACATTTTGTGGTATTCCATGATGAATTTCAAGGATAAGGAGGTGTCAACCACAATAAAGGATGACATTTTTTAATATTTATAAAATTTCGTCAAACATGTTTCAGGAGTGTTTTTCCCATCATCAGTGACTACAATAGAAAATTCAGTAAAAAGTAAGCAAATGAAAATTACCCGTCCCGAATCGAGTCCCTTTCAATTCTTTCTTCATTCTGGGGAACAGGAAGAAGTCTGCTGGGGATATATCCGGGCTGTAGGGAGGCTGTGGCAGAGTCGCTCTCGTGTGTTTGGCTAATTCCTCGCTGACAATCAGGCAGGTGTGGGACGGCGCGTTGTCGTGATGGAGGATCCACGAATCAGCAATCTCCGGACGGACTCGGCGGACCCTGGCGGTCAGTCGGCGGATAACTTCTCTGTAAAACACTCCGTTTACAGTTTGCCCGGGCGGCACGAACTCTTTGTGAATGATGCCTTTCGCGTCAAAAAAGGCAATGAGCACCGACTTGACCTTCGATTTGCTCATACGCGCTTTTTTCGGTCTCGGTGAGGCTTTTGTGTGCCACTCGGAACTTTGTCGTTTTGTCTCCGGGTCATATTGAAACACCTAGGTCTCGTCTCCAGTAATGACTCGCTTCAAAAGATTTGGATCGGTTTGAAGGCGATCAAGCATCTCGTTAGCGATATCGAGACGACGCTCCTTTTGCTCGGCCGTCAAGTGTTTGGGCACAAGCTTGGCATACACCTTCCGCATGCTCAAATCTTTCGTGACGATTTTGTGAACGGTCATTTTATCCATTTGTACCTTTTCAGCGATTGCCCGGATGCTAAGACGACGGTCGGAGTTCAGCACATCACGCACTTTTTGCACATTGGTGTCCGTGTGACTGGTTGATGGGCGCCCGGCGCGCTGGTCGTCGTGGACGTCTTCGCGGCCCTCCCGGAACCTCTTGTGCCACTCGAAAACTTGAGTTTTCGATAAAGCACCCTCACCATAAGCTTCACTAATCATTTTAAGAGTTTCCGTAGGCGTTTTTTTAAGTTTTACACAAAATTTCACGCACACACGTTGCTCGATCGAACGCTCCATTTTTCACTCCGACGAGCTCTCACAACATGCACCACGTTCACGGGCGCTCCGCTCGCTCCAAGGGTCTGGAGGCAACACATGCTCGCTGCCTTTCGTGAGACCCCCCACCACCGCTAGAGCGCCACAGACAGGTTCGTGCACGCTTCAGCGTGGCGGCGCAGGCCAAGTTCGGTTACTTTTTATACAGACCCTATGTACTAATAAATTCTCTTACCATATCCCGGCTCCAGCAATGTGTGTCTGCCGTTTCAAAACACCGCCTGCCTGGTCACTTCGTCTAGGCACAACAAAACGCCACGTGTGAATGCGACCGACGCTTTTGCTCGCAGCATTCCGGGCCGCGCTCTTGCGCGCAAACCGGAACTTCCCTTTACACGTGCGTTCTGAAACGTGTACCTGAGCAGCTCGCTGCCCCGCGTGCGTTCAAGAACGATGGTGTCTATTGTCTGATGTTAAGGCTTACTTGAAACGATCCGTGTTTAGAGCGTGGCAAACAGTGTGGCACAATACCACTTTTAAACTAAGTGCGATAAAGAATTCTGTTAATCCCTGACGTTCCTGATCCCGCTCCTCTAGGCGTGAGGAAGACATTTTAACCCATCTTCGTATCGGACACTGCCACTTTCCTCCTTAGAGGTAAAACTCCTCCCATCTGTGACTCGTGCAGGACGGGTCTTTCTGTGGAACACGTCCTTTTGCACTGCACGAAATTTGTTGGCAACCGACGAAGACATGACCTGGGCAACTCTCTACGGGCGGTGCTCGGGGATGACGATTTGTTTTTTGAGAGAAAGCGGAATATATAATCTTATTTGAAAGATAAGGACAATGTTTAATGTTTTTTTGGCCCCTTTACAGCCAATTTTTCGTTTTAAGATAAATTTTACGTGCACATTTTGTTTTTCCTTCTGCCATATCTACTTGTATACTTGATACAGAATTGAAGCCCTCTTTTTAGGTTATGTACATGCTTTTAATCAGCGGGTAAGTTGCATCTGCAACACTAACTATAGCCGTTTTTTTAAAAATTCTTTGACATGGGGGCAATGACCACAGTCGTTGAAGCTCCCTCTAAACCCTATTCAATGAATGAAAGAATCATTTATGTAAAAATAAACAGTAAAAAGGGTGTCAAAACAACTGTGAAAAGGACATGGATGCAAAGAAAGATGCGGAACTATACTGCGAGCAAAACTTCTGCCGACTTGACAGCCGGGAGTGGGGGAGAGCGATGTTGCCACTTATACTGCGATTTTTGTAGGAAGAGCTCTCAAGATAACTCAAATCCCATCTTCGCGATGGAATATGTAACGGCATTTCGTATCATTCACAGTCGTTCCGCTAGATTTCGCACGATCGCAACCGTATGAAGCAGTGCTTGCGATCATGCGACTTCTACCGGCAAGACCGAGAAAAGACGCGAAATGCCGTGACATATTCCATCGCGAAGATGGGATTTGAGTTATCTTCAGAGCTCTTCCTACAAAAATCGCAGTATACTCGGGCGGCAGACACGTGTTCGTTCTTGCGTCAGATCAGCTCTTTAGGCATACACCTCCAGCTTATTGTATCTTTGGTAGAATTGTATTAATGACTCTAGTTTATTTAATGAAATTCGCTTACACAATTTTATTGCAATCTCTTACATAATCCTGCCAAAGCAAGGAATAACTAAACATTTTCCCATAAGACACGCAAAGCAGATGAAAGTAAGTACAGCGATACGCGTTTTAAGAAGGAAGATGCATAGTATTTAATATGAAAGATTTATAAAAGAGAAGTATCTAAATGCAAGACATTCTTGGTTTGAATACATACCTTTCACAGAACGTTCACAATTAAAAAAGTGGTAGGACTTTTTGAAGTTAATGACTTTACCTGTTGTTTACAAGGTTTTCAAGGAGGCATCCTACTGAATGCATTGGCATAAAGATAAAAATTAGAAATGTGGTGGATGTACATTACATTGTGTCATAAGTATATCAGCCTTGAAGTATTATCACTACATTTGCACAAAGTAACTTTATAACATTCTACATAAAAGCTTTTATTTTGAATATACAGCTCCAATCACTTATGCGAAACCATTGCATGGATATCTATTTCAAACAATTTTTCTAAAATAATATTTTTAATGGTATTACTATTTTTGTGTTTTAGAAATTCAAAACAAAACACTTTTCATCATTATGAACTGTTAAAATGTAGACCAATGGTTTGTTTCTATTTCAGCAGCCCCTAGTCACTGCCAAAGTGTTCCTGGTCTATCCATTTCTTATTTGGTGGAACTGTTTCTCCTCTTGGTCTATACCTTAACACCTGTTTCGGTTGCCTGGTTGGTTTCATCCTTTTTATATGGTCTTGCCATTTCTTTTGATAAACATCATATTATAAATTTAGGACTATATTGTAGAGGGCAAGTCAGTTATGACACAAGGATTCTAAATTGATATGTAATTCTTTAAAATCAATTAAAATTGAACATTGATAAAACTGTATTATCAATTTTAAGTTTCATCCCAGTTACCAACGCCAAAACATGAAACTGGAAATAGACAGTGAGTCAATATGACTGTCGTAAGTTTCTAGGAATATTCATAGATGAAAACCTAACTGACAAGAAACTTGTTGACTCAATTTGTAACAAAATCTTTCTTCTTTCAATCTATTACGGCATATTCTTCTCTCAACTTCAATATAGAGATGTTCATCATAAAAAAATATGGATAGATTAATGGTCCTATTGAAGAAACATGTCAGAAGCATTTTGAAACTGAATCCGTGGCAGTTCTGTAAAGATTTTTTTTATCAAATATGAATTACTGATTGTTGTAGCACCCTTCTTTTACCAAGTATTACTACTATTGAGTAATAATGAAAATCAATATCTTGTGAATAACAAATGTACAACATATAGCGATACATGTAATTTATAAAGCAAACCATTTGAATTACTACTGTAAGTTAATGTAATTGAATTTAATTCCTGTTATAACTTAAATTAATTAAATGTTTATTGTCATCAATTACATATATTTTTAACAAGTAATTTATAAAGTTAATGTAAACTTACTGTTAAATTTCTGTAAGTTAATGAAGTTAAAAAATATGTAATTCTTATTACTTACTTTTATTAGACAGACTTTGGTTGATACTTTCCAAAAGTCAATAAGGAATCAAATATCATTGTAAGCAGATCCAATATTACATAATCTTAGGTATGTAATATTCTTACATATATTATATGTAATATTCTTATGGAAAGACTGTGAGGTTATATAATATTGGATCAGTTTACAATTTTGATATTCATTCAAACACCCACCAAAAGCTGAAATAAAAGTGAAAACATTATATCGTGTTACATCCATAATTGGCTTGTTCCTTATGGTTCTAAATTCACATGAATATTAAGGGCTTTCAGGAAAAATGCATCATATTAAACCTCGTAATGTAAATTAGGGTCCTTAGACACTTAAAATGTATTTTCTTCCTGTCAGATTCATGTCACCTTGTAATATGATTACTAGAAAAACGGGGGTTAAAGGCATGTTACATTGCAAGGAAAATAACAAAAATCAAAGATTTTTTAAAATCAAAAATACAATAAAGTTTTTAAAAATATTGATAATTTTTAATTACAAATGCTTTGACTCAGACCTATAAGAATGAAAAAATACTTGCATAATCCTAATTCATGCAAGTAAAAGTTTTTGGTGGAATCTACAGATTTTTTCTTTGCTTACTAAGTAACTAATTTTTCCAAGAAACACCAAAACTTAGCAGTCATTATGTCAATAAAAAAAACACTAAAAGCCAATACATAAGTTTTACCAATACTGTAAATTTTCATTACAGCTATTCCTCACCTGCAACAAAGTATCATTCATTCAAATAACATGTACACACAGTAGAATGGAGTGTTGATCAAATGATATTCAAAACAGTTTAAATAAATTTTTTGTTTTTTTACAATGGGAAAATTTCACTTACATCGCTTTCTGAATCACTCATTGGTGTCTGAAGAGTCACAGCCATTTACATTGATTATCATCTCCTCAACATCATTCTCTCTATCAACTTCACTCCAAGACTTTGTGATTAGTTCTTTGGCATGTTTTACAGCACCATGCCACTGGTGAGCAGTAATAGTGCCCACTGCCTCCTGAACAAGTCTTTCTACTTCAGTGAGCGAGAAGGTTTGGTTATTTCTCGCAACATAACCCTTCACCTGCGATCATATCATTTCAATTGGATTGAAATGGCAGTGATGTGGTGACAGCCTTTTCACTGTGTGACCAAATCTCCTTGCAAGTTCGTCAATGACGTAGGTGGGGAACTGAGGCTTATTTTGTTTAACAAGCTCTAGTAACTCGCACTTATTCATTGTATCATTTATTGTGATGTTGCGACGTTGTAACCACAGCACAATTTCATTTTTCCTAGTACACATTGTAGGTGCCTTATCGATGAACACAGTGATATGGAGCATTGTCCATCTCAATCACTGACTTCTCGCTAATGTTTTTCAAAAGGCATTGCTCAAATCACTCGTGAAACTTTTGGTGGTTCATCTCCTCGTGGTAGTCACCTGTTTCTTTGGAGCGAAACACCAGCAAACTGTTTTCGATAAACCCCTGGGCCGTCCCAGCATGAACAATTAGTAGGCGGCCACCTCTGCCAGGAGGGTGCTGCGAAGGTTCCAGACGAGTCATCTGCCCAGCCCTTGCTGACAGTGTGGCCTGCATTTACCCAGGTTTCATCTAACCACACAATATTATTGAAATTGTGCCGTAGAATTTCCCTAACGAACCTACAACGCCATGCCACAACATCCGTCCTCTCCATTAATATTTTCCTCCCATTAATTTTTGAATATTTAAACCCCAGTTCATGCAACACTGTCCGTAATGACGACTTGCTCCTTTTAAAAAGTTCTGCATCATTCAGAGACACGTGCAACTTATTTAAAGTTGCGTGTTCTTTTCTTGCATAATAATTATATATATGCTGGCGTACAGCATGTTGGCCAAACGTGTCCAAATTCGTCACAAGTTTCTCACCCTTCCTCTTCTTCCCAGGAGTTCACAGATGGGATGTACCTGCCTCTTCTGCACAAAACTTTTCTTTAGAAACTTTCATTACAGTAGTCTTGTTAAATTTTATGGCTACAGCAGTTCTCTCAACCACCTTCGTAACAGGCAATAATGGACTTCCGTTATCCTGCTCATGATACTCGCGCACAAAGCGCACCGTTTCTCGGGTTTGTCCCCGCAAGGTTCTGCCCCGTTTTGGTGCGACATTCTCAGGTGGTGTGTTCATTCTTGAAATACCTCTTTTGTCCGCCCCCTTCAGACATGTTTTGTGTCTCAACAAAACAATGCCCAGTGGCAGCCAGTAAAACAGAAACAAAAAAGAATTAATGAGGAAGGTGAACCTATGCAAAGGGAAGTTAATAAAGAAGTAAATGGAATTGAACAGCAATAATACATACCAAACAATGACAATAAAAGAAGTCGCAAGAAAAAATCACAATGTGAAAACACGACGGTAACCAATGAACTGGAACGGAAACAAACAGGAAGTTAATAAAGGAGTAACTTTAAAAACAATATCTGAATGCATCAACAATTATACGTACCATACAACAACAGGAACAGTAGCTAGAAAAAAACACGTGAAAACACGATGGTAACAGACGAACTGAAACAAACAGGAAGTTAATAAAGAAGTAACCTTAAAAACAATATCAAAATGCATCATCAATAATACGTACCATACAACAACAACAACAAAAGAAACAGTAGTAAGAAAAAATTCACGTGAAATCACGACGGTAACCGACGAACTGAAACAAACAGGAAGTTAATAAAGAAGTAACATTTAAAAAATATTAGAATGCAACAACATAATTAAACTTACCACCCAACGGCGACAACAGCTGCAGTTGCAGTAGCAAGAAAAAAATCGCAATGGGAGAACACAACACTAGACGACACACAACCACACACGACGCATAACCAAACAAGTAATGGCGCTACTCTTGGCGCTCGGCGCTCTTCACTTCTCAGTTGCTTCGCGCTATTGCATTTCATTTGTTTTTAGTAAACGTCGGCAACTTTGTGGTGACATAATTTGAAGCCTCTGATTGGATAATGAAACCCCCTCTCTCCAGTCAGCCTGGAGCTGTCAAGTCGGCAGATTTGCTCGCAGTATAATAATTCATTATGTAAATAATTCAAAAACAGAATTATGTGGATGAAATTAACGCATATCACCAATAATTACCCAATAACAATGTGCAAATTCTCTTTCTTTCAAGGAAGTGTCTTCCTGTCAAGCGATCTAAATAGCTTACCAAACGACGTTCACATACTTCTCTTTTGCCATGTGAATGTGCAGATAGCAATCGCTCGACCAGATCAATGCGAAATTTCAAAGAATCGATTCTTGTCACAGTACGATTCTTTTTCCAAATAATAAAAGTATTCAAGATGGTGACATTTAATTATCTTCTGAACATTTTCATATTCCATTTCTTATATTTCTTCCTTTCAATAAGGTACGTTTGCAAGTACTGATCTTTCAGATCTACCCCTCCCATTGATTTATTGTAATCAAGAACGCACGTTGGTTTTTTAATGTCTTCTTTTCTCTTCGTAATTACTGTTTTGAATTCATCCTTATGGTATGTACTTATCATACAAACAGCTGTCTTGTCCATCCATTTCAAAACTGAAACGGGGCCCCAGTGTTGGGCAATGTACTCTCCTCGCTTCAATTTTTTTCCGCAATATTTTAGGAACATTTTTTCCCGATCATTCGCCAAATTCCTACAAAATCTGTTCTCATTGTTCGGGGCTACTATACGCATAATGCGTTATTTCATGAGTGGACTGTAGTGATGAGGTACAGTAGTCCCGAAACCCTTTGTCAGCTCTTGGTATTGGCGCAGGAGTTGCAGGCTACATACACAAGTAAAGTTCCAGCACAAACAAGATTTAATAAGTAAATTATTGAATGTCACTTACAAGAAGCACAGTATTTTAACATAAACATTTCACTTGGTGCGTTAATTTATTTGTCCAAGTACAGTTATTGCAGTGACTTTGTACACCGCTGTAGTTACTTTGTGCCGACCAGAAGCAGCCGCGAGTTACATAATTACGGGCGTAAGCATACGCAAGAGCGACAGACACAATTTAAATGTTTACTGCCACCATTCAATAATTAATGTGCGAGCCGCATGCAGCTCGAGTTGCACGATTATACATTTTTGCACGCTATCGCGCGGAGCCCTGAACACACGCGACTATCTTTCACGGTGTCTTTCTGTGGACTGCCGAATTCCGTTGCGGCCGGAAGACATTAGGAACAGGCACTCTCGCGCGGCAGAGGTGGGGATGGCGATGGCCAATTACAATTTTCCATTTGATATGGATATGGAATATTCTGGACGGTTTTGTCCTTTGCTCCTGCAACGGACCGAGCTGGGGGGGGGGTGACAGCCAGGCGCACACGTGCGAGCCGCCTCCGCCCGTTAGAGAATTCGCGGAAGAGCGAAGGCGATGGCGTGATTTCGCCAGCTCAACGGCCGCGCTCCTGCCGATTACGCAACTTAACCGTTCTGCCTTGCATTGTGAAAATTAACGTATTTATTCCTGCTTTGCTGTGGGCCCGAACACCCATTTTTTTAACATTGCAGCCAATGATGGGGAGTTGTAGTAATTGTCGATCCATAAAATAGCCTTTATTTAGCAATGGCTATTAAATTTAAGACAATTTCTGTTCTTTTATTTATAGTACAAGAAACTGGCCGAGAATCGAATATGGTGTCGTTTCCTGTGTACACAATAAACATCCATAAACAACCAGTACTTGATTCACACAACTCAAATGTTTTAATTCCGAATTTCGCAGCTTTTAGCGGAATATACTGCGTGAATGACATGCGAGCTTTCCACGTCAGTGACTCGTCAATTGAAATATTTTCTCAGGCAAATCATATTTAATTTTTTTCATTTAAGTGCACAAGAACAGGATAAATTTAAATAGCTTTTTTGGACCCTGAAACGATTTTTTTGTCGTCCACTAAATCAAAAAACCTACATAGATATACAAAGTGATCTAATGACGTTACTGTTGAAAATACAGGGGTTTTTATAGTAGTATTCCTGAAAAATACGTATTGTTGGCTTTTGGATTATGCCCATCAACATCAATATAACTAGAACTACATAAATCTCGTCTATGGTTACAGGTTTCTAGTCTCTGATTCGCGATCTAAATGGAAACATGTCCCGACTTTGCATGTACTGAGTAGCATAACGATTTGTCTCGTTAGCTATTATACATACTAACTCATCAAAAAACAATTTAATATCGAAGTTATGTTCACTGCATACTTTGCTTCGTCTTGCTCACCAATGAAATTTTCCCGTCGTCCTTGGTAATTGTGCATATTCTCCCAGAAGAAAACGTTCGCATTCTGAAAAATCTTCATTTTCGGCATTCGTATCATTTTCTTCGTGCGATGCGTCAGAATCACTGTAATTAGATTCACTGGACGACTCCTTCTGACTGGAGAAGAAGTTCATCTTCAATATCTGACTCGGACAAAGTAGCACAATTCGAGGCAGCCATATTAAAATTAGTCACTGAAAAAAGACGATAATTTATTATAAATAGTATATTCAAACTTGTATCAACAAACATCATAATACATACCACGTATGTCTGTCAGTCGCAATAATTTAATGATACGTAGTACATAGAAGATGATGTATTGTCAATTAATTGTTTGTATAAAAACACCCACAAAGAAATAGAAACACTTTAATCAATATTAAATTATTTGTATTGAAAACCACCTGACAAAAAACAGAGAACTCGTGCTAACACACTGCCAGCTTCTACGCACCGCACCGCCAAGCGACCAACGTCTGTACACGGCACACCGCAAATGAGAGGAAAAACAGGTAAAGATCCCTTCGGTCCTGAGACGGCTTAGCGCGAATGGATAGGAAAATCCATGCCGTCCAGGTACGGCACACCGCGTTAGAAAGAGAAAGGAAATTGCCGTTGTCAGACGGCATACGCTGAAGGGTTATAAGGATCAGAAGACACCAAGAGCGAATAAATGAGATCTTCATTTGTAGCTTTCCTCGAGAACGTCCTTGTGTACTTTTGCCTATTGCATTTTATTTGTTTGTGAAGAGCTTCCAGTGCTTCTTCTGACAGTTGTCCTATTGCAACAATAGCTTCTTTGATAATTTCTGCTCCATGTAGTAATACCTTCCGAACTGTTACTGGTAAGTAGTACCAAGGATATTTTTGTATAAGCAAACGAGCAGTTTCTTATGCGTACATTCGAAATGATTTCTCGTCTATTTCCTTGCCTCAGGACAATGTCTGAAGGATTACAGCACATCTTCTAATCGCTTCCTGATCAATACCAGTAATTCTTGAGGAAATATCAGGATATCTGACGAACCTCCTAGCTGTATTTCCATCGTTTAATGTGTCTCTACCACCGGGTTTTACTTTGTCAACCAGGAGGCCCATTTCGGCCCTAAATTTCTTTTGAATGTCTTTTTTCTTCTCTTCTGCTTGTATCTTGGGTGTATCACTGCGAATTTGCCATTTTTTGACGTCGGAACGATATGATAGATGAAGCAAAAATTCAAAAAAATGTTATCCACGTATGTAGAGTAGAGAGACAAAACTGCAGATTTTCTCGGGATACACGCTTTTTTTAGAGCTTCAGCTAAATCATTCATTTCCTTCGGCGTTGCTTTGCATATAACATCTCTGCATTGAAGTTGTTTTCAGAGTACTACAGACCTTTCTGTCCACTATAGTCAAAAAGCGTCTTGTGGAAACTGTTACATTGAATGTCGTCAATCGAAACAAAAGTGGGCTTAAGTTGGTTAATTTGATTTTGCATTATTTCTTCATGTTTAATTAGCTGAGCTGTTTCTTTTCTGAACTGGAGATTAGTCGGTCTGCAATAACGAGTCGATGAAAGTTCAGGATTTTGCCATAAAACAGTTTTTGTTTCAGATGAAGTGACTGAAAGTTGAATTGGTACAAAACATGTAATAAACATGTCTGCATCACTGAGATTTTCTCCTGTTTCGAACTTCTGTTGCCGTCAAAACTCCACGTGCTTATCAAACCAATCTTCGTGTCAGAATTGAGTTGAACGCCGAAAGAAATTTGGTGGGCGGAAATAATGCGAGAAACAGCATGGTCGAGTAGACTGCAGATTTACTTCGTTAACAAGTTCCGTGATGTGAAGTGATGCTTTCGGGGGATAGCATTGTTCCTTCGTCATATGTGGGGCACACTGTAGCTCTCCTCCCCTTGAACCAATCTCGAACGTGGTATTGGTGCTTACTGAGCTGGGCGTCGACCATTGAAGATAATGCTTCATTGGCAGTAGGTTTCTGAATAGAATCTGTTCTTTGGCTGCCACGCACGCCTTATCTTTGTGGCTCGGGTTGGAGTTTTTAAGGCTTCCTTCAATAGATGAGCTGCATCTTTTGCCCCTTCGGAGCGCAGGCGCGTTTGGGCGGCGTACGTCAGCATGGGTGAAGAATGGGACTGGCGAAGTGTTTGTTTTCCTTCTTTTGGTCCTTTCACTAGATGATTCAAATGTCGAAGGGCGTCCTATGTTTGAAAAATCTTAGAGATCTTGTGGTGCAGGAGCTTCAAATGGCAAAATATTTCATTCAACCAAGCTGAATTTTCTTTTAAAAACTTATCCCTTTTTCTAATGCATTTATCCCATTTGCCAAACGCTGTATTTAAAAAAATGTATATTGTTTGCTGTGGTCTTACCAATAGTTCGTTTGAAATTTTTTGCAGTATCAGTACTGTAACAAATCTGCATATATTTTATTCATCCAACTTTTTACCCAACCTTTATACTCTTTACCCAAGTATTAAAATGATGACACGCTATTATCAAACTC
>JAHLJT010009430.1:0-20353 GCA_031308135.1 Acheta domesticus | reverse complement strand
TGTATATTCCCATTTGCCTTCCCTTACAACCCAACCCATCTACAGCAAATATTACTGTCTAAATATATTATATTGGTATATCACACTATATTTAAAATATTCGTTGCTTATGGCCAGAGCAAAACTGTTTACTCAACTCAACTTCTGAACTAAGTACTAGTGGTTGAACCGTAACAATCGATGTTTTCAAAACGGTGTGTAAATTCGTCTCGTGACGTCAGCGAAGCTTCCTTCTTCGAAGGTGCAGGTGCTCGACTTCGTCATGCCTCGTGAAAAGTCGGGTCGGTCCGGGAGTGCGCGAAGGTAATGAGTATGAGAATCCGTTGCGTCGTGATCGACTGGGAGCAATTTCAAGTTCGAAAGAATTTATTATTTTGGCTTTTTGATATTTACATACGTGCTAACTACATTATAATGCATTGAAAGCATAAAGCACCTAATAATACCGAGAACGTTTATATTAAGTTAAAGAAAGTATTCTGATCTCATTCTTTGCGTACCGTTCTGCAGTTCTCCCTTGCGGGAAGGGAATGAATCGGGGAACTCATTCCGAGCAGTAGTCATGGCATCTAGCGAGGAAAGTGGGAACAACCCGCGTTGGCAGGGATGACTCTTCGACACGGCGCAGCGCAACGCCCTTGCGATGATCTCCGTTTCCAGTGATACATTCGAAGTAGGCACGATCAACTTTCGGAAGAATAAAACATTACTAATATTTCGAGAAATCACCACTCATAAGAATTGCAGACGGAAGTTTGGATCGTATTCGCCCTTGGTCTATTATGAGATAAATTCTACCAGGATTGTCGCGAGAGTTGATACCAAAAATAATACAATATTTGCATTCAGAGCAAAAACAAGAAACACAAGATGCAAGAAAGAGAACTAACAGGACGTGAAATATGTCCGAAGAATTTAAACCGCAGAGCATCCAGAGAACATGAAAAGTGTAAGAAAACATTAGAACGGACATCACATCCATTGTATATGTCGCGAAAAGCATTATTACTGAACTCTGTAGATGCATTTTCAAATGAACATTTACCATATATTAAAGTTTACTGACTTATTTTTCATTTTATGGGAGAAAAAATACTTTAATGCATTAATGGATTTTAAAAATTTGTTAATAATTTTAAATAACTAAGTACTCGATAAATAAGATTAAGTTGTAAGTCACATAAATATCGAATAATGTTAGAAGACATATAAGCAACGAAATTTTCCCTGGGGTCTGTTTGCTCCCGGGCAACCTGTTATGTTCGTATGCAAGACGCCTAGGTTAATATTCACACTTTGTGAAAATTCATATCATCTTTAACTGTTTTACGTTTTTATACCTTTGACTTCAAAAGTGCTTCCCCTACTAAAATTATCACCCCACGCCACTGATTGAAGTAGAGAATCAAATTAATGTAAGAAAATCATTTTAAATTTAGTACTATGTATTTCGCGCGCTGGGTGTTATACCAAGAACATGGCGGACGTCACGTGATCGAAAAAAGTTATTACTTGTTCACTTTCATAGAGGAGAGAAATCTCTCCTCGATGTTCACTTTACATTTGCAGACGGAGCGCTGCGATTTGTTTACATGAGGTCACCGCCGACTGAATGAGAAACGCGCGTCTGCAGTATATATACTGCGATTTTTGTAACTGCGTCCCTCAAGGCCACTCAAATCCCATCTTCGGGATGGAATACGTCATGGCATTTCGCGTCTTTCTCAGTCGTTCCGCTAGATTTCGCACGATCGCGACAGTATGAAGCAGTGCTTGCGATCATGCGACTTCTACCGGCAAGACGCTTCTGAGAAGAAAACAAGAAAATCACACAGAACAAGAGGCTCAGAAAATCATAAATTTAGCGGAAACCAACCTATTCGCAGCTCTCCAGCCACGGAAGACGTTTTTCACTCAGGCAATGCAAATGAAGGAATGGGAAGAACAATTTCAATGCCATTCTCAACACGGAAAACACACAGCAAGCATACAACACAATAGAAAAAAGTCCAGAAAACTTCTACTCAATAACAAAGGACGAGGTAACAGAAACAATACAAGGATTAAAAACAGAGAAAGCGGCCGGACCAGACGAAACGTACCACGAACATCTAAAAGAAGCCATACACGTACTAGCAGACATTTGGAGGGATCTATTCAATAAATGCATAGAAACCAATCAAATCCCCAGCAGCTGGAGAACATCTATCATCAAATTAATTTACAAAGGGAAAGGAAATGCACAATCCCCTGACTCGTACAGAGGAATAGCCCTAAGTAACACCATCACCAGTTTTCACAAAAATAATCACTAAAAGAATGACTAAAGAAGTTGACCACCTAATATCAGAAGAACAATTTGGATTCTGGAAAGGAAGATCAACAATACAAGCTATCTCCATTCTGCAAGCAGACATACAAGATGCCCTCAGGACACCTAAAGGAAAACTTTATACTGCATTCATCGATTACAGCAAGGCATTTGACTCCATAGTTCGCGAAAATATAAAAGGAAAACTGGAAGAAATGCTTGGATCAGAAAACTATTTCGCAACCACCACAATAAACATGCTAAAACACAACACCATAACCATAGACAATAACATTGAAAGATCTAAAGCAGTCACTCTAACGGGGTACTACAAGGAGGCCCCCGGAGTCCCCTATTGTACAACATCGCAACAGCTGATATAATACAAGCGGTAACCACAGAAAGTACCAAAGCATACCTCTATGCCAACGACATGGCCTTATCCTCCAAAAACCACGAAGATCTACAAAATAGCTTAAACAAACTCGGAACATGGGCCGAGGAAAACGGACTGAAAATCAACATCAGCAAAAGCGCACTAATGATCTTCAGAAGAGGGGAAAGGTAGCGGAGAAAGAAAAGCTTGAGATTGGATCCGAAAAACTCGAAATAGTTAATGACTACAAATATTTAGGAATTACCATGCAAACATCAGGAACCACCTTCAACAAGCATGTAAAACAAAAAGCAATCGCCGCCATAGCTGCAATGAGAGACGTCAGACAAATTAGAGAAATATCCCTAGAAACGGCAATGAAAATTTTCAAAACAAAGATAATACCTATATTAACATATGGAGTCCACATAATAGGAAAATACCTGAAACTAAGAGATCTAGAAGTACTAGAAAACATCAAGGCACTGTACCTGAAGAAAGTACTAGGCGTATCAAAATACACACCATACGTGTATCTACTAACCAGAGAGCCCTTCCTAATTGAGGACCTAAGATACAATCTACTGCTACCATCTACCACAGCATACAACAAACTGCTAGCGGAAAGACAACAGAAGAGAGAAGAGGTGGAAGAACTTTTCTACTGCACGAGTGCCATGATTGACAGGAGTTGGACAAAACCAAACCAGGAAATGAGAAGTGTAGTAAACAGATTAGCGGTGCATGGATTCCACCATAAACTCTGCAAGACAACCACATATCACACCGCCAGTGATATATGCGTGTGCAAACTGTGCAACGAAAAGTGTACCAAGTATCATGTGCTTTCATGCAAGGAAAACAAGAAAACAATTACGGAGCTCAGCTCCGAAGACTGAACTGTAAACTCCATGCACACTTGTGCGCATTTCTTAATTATATTCTACCGGCAAGACCGAGAAAAGACGCGAAATGCCGTGACATATTCCATCGCGAAGATGGGATTTGAGTGGCTTTGAGGGACGCAGTTACAAAAATCGCAGTATACTGACCGTTTAATATGGTATAGATGGCGGTGAGCAAGCACACAGAACCCCGGCGGGGCAAGAACATAACCATTAAGCAGTAGATAAGTGCAAAGAAGAAATACAAATATTGTACGTGAATGTTGTGGTGTGATCTATTTTATTGTATATTGTCTTAACAATTTAAGAGCGCGACTCCAACTCACTGTCAGAAAAGCATGATTCGTCAGCTGTGTCCGTACACGGTGTAAGAGATATAGGTGTGTTCACTCCCAGTCCAAAACTGAAGCTAATGTGAGGCTAGTTCTCACAGCTCTCGCTACATAAGCGCTGCGAACGACTTGGGCATTTTTGTTGGGACAAGATGGCTTCTATTGATAGCACGATTAACAGTAGACTGACTGAGTAAAAACGTAAAAACTTTGTTCCGGAGTATGAAGTAAATTTAGAAGTTTCCAAAGTGAGTCGAAAATCAAGATATAAAAAGAAATAGGTTGACATTTTCCCCAGAAAAGGAGAAAATTAAATGACAATGATGATATTGCGTCAAGAATTTCAACAATGACAATGTTAAGCGAAATGTGGTAAGTACATATACTACTTATTCACCTTAGACTATAAGTTAATTATCAAATAGATACACAAGCATTGTAAAATCATACACAATCAATACTGTGATATAATCAACCAATAGTGTAGTTAGTATTTACACAACAATTCGGAAAAATCCAGGAGTTAAATTGTGCAATCAAATAATATGTAAGTTAACATTTTGCTCTAAATTAGTGCAAAATTTGTAGAATTTGCATGCCAAAAAAAACAACTAAAAATGAAAGATAATCCAAACAGATTTTTATGTGATGTTTCTAGGAATGTTTGAAATAGTAAACATGCATTTGATATGCGTTTTCAATAGTATTTAAAAAATAAATAAGGTTACTTTGCAGAGGATATGATTTACAGACCAGACCTGAAGATAGAATTTATTATAATTAAAATGGTAATTTTTAAGGTTAATTAATGTAAGAATTTATTCGTTTATCATATTATTTTCATTCTTGTTTAATTTTGTTGAACTTTTAGTGGATATCGTGGGCAAAGACACAGATACTGCCATTGAAACATCATGCCTGTTCACCAAACATATCTGACGACTGTAATCCTCATACTGAACTTTATTGATATAGTGAATGTGTATGTTGTTTATTGTCTTCTATTTCTTAATTATAATTAATTATTGATTTTTTCTGATTATATGAAATTACAAATTTCATGAAATGTTATTTACCACCCAACAATTAAAAAATATTTTTAAAACGTTTTCATTTTCAGAAGGTAATTATGAAAAAATGTTGATGGAAGCAACTGTAATTCTGAAGAAGATTCATTGAATGTATCCAAAGGGTGTCAGACAAACTTATTGATATTTGAAAAAAATATTTGAGAATAAACAAATGGTTAGTCTTCTTCAAAGCTCATAGGATATGATTGTGAAATGTGAACCAGAGAATGTGTATTTTTTGCACATATTGTTACCAAGATGTGATTATAAAAAGGCAACTGATGTTATCTCAGTATAGACATGGGGTTCTGCATATAAAATAGTAAGAACATGGTTATTCATGATGGTGATATTCTGTGCAATGATTCTAAAAAGGATGAAGGCTTTCATATTTGGTTTTTGAAATTAATTTTATGTTTTTGAAGCCATCTAAATGGAAGTGAAATTAAGTGGTTGTTAGTTTTTCATTGAAGTTAATAGTGAGAATACAATTCTGATACCTGAAAACCGTATAAACCGTTTCGGGAATAGTATGGAAACTCTTTCACAGTAAAATCTAGGTTTGTGGAAAAATGCAAGTAAATTTCAGGTGAAAAAATGTTACAACTACAAAAACAATTTGTTACAATCATAGAACAAATTGGATCATGAGTCTGGCATCAAAAATACTTTCAATCATTTAAAATTCTTACCTTCCCATGTTTATCAACACCCAGAACCCTAATGTTATCAATTGAAACACAACATTGTCCCACTTCTATTCGCCAGCACAGCACTACAAATAGACAATATCACAATCATTACTCATAATACTCTGGGTGAGAAAAGCCCTACATAAGCAGAAATTAAGATATTCTACCTGTCACCAGATGTCATTAAAAGTTACAAGAATAACATAAGGCTTTTCTAAAAAGTAGATTATTCTAGTTCATAAATTCATAGTCAAAGCAATTTTACAATGAATGGTTTGCACATATCCAACAGCATTTTGAAATTTAGGTACAGCCAAATGAGTGTTAATAATGATAATACTGCAATAAATGTAAAATTTATATGCAAGTTACTTATGTGACATTTATGTACATTAATATATTTAGGAAATGAAGAAAGTATGTAAACTAATTATTTCAGAAAATAATATGTATAAATTGAATATTATTAATATGGAAATAAAGAATCAAATTGAATTATAATAAACTACTTTTCTATTTTGTGGGTTATTCTTGTTAAAGATTCAAATTTAAATATTTTATTTGATAATGAAAATTCCTCTTTTAGTACAGCTTTACATACATTGTTTGATGTTGAGAATGTATTACAAGCTGCAGACAAGAATGGAATTAAGAAGTGGAGGCGCTGCTCCGTATATTATAAAAGGAAAAGGTGCCTTGTGCCAAATCGAATTTTTAAAATGTTTTTATACTTGCTGACATATTTGAAAAAGTGGTAAAATAGCGCGCTGGCGAGATGCACCATGAATCTAACGCCATATAATACACTGAAATCGGATAAATAGACTTCTCTAGTCATGTAAAAAAATGATCTTCAGTAACGTCAAAATTCTGTTTCGCGGTACTGCTTGTCGATCTCATGGCTAAAGTCCGGGTCTAATGTAATTACATATGTTTTGTCTACTGTTCTCATGTTGTAATTTAGGCGAACTGTTGCAATCCTAACAAAATATTTAAATTTTTCGTTACAAATTTTGTACTGTATTACGTATTTTACATATTTTGCTGATCATTTAATATCTGCTTAACAGTATATTTATTATTTGCTAATTATTAAGGTATTTTCACAAATTACCAAATTTTCTTGAAATTATTTCCGGAAATATATTTAATTAATTTTGAAAAATAGTTTTTATTTAAATGTGTTTATATTTTTGCAATGAGCATATTTTGTCTAATACTAATTCAGAATTGCTGACATTCCTATGTGCTGCACGTAAAGATTTCGAACAGAGTGCTTCAAAGATTCTCTGTTCGTGTCTGCGTTTTCTACGTGCATCTCTTTGTTTTCATTGCTGATAGAAAGAAATAAAAAAAACAGTAGGCAGAAAAAGTAGTTACTTTTAAATTCGATATAATTAATATTTTATTAATGGAATTTCAAATTGTGAACATTTATTTTACTTTATCTCTCTTCTCAATCTTCATACGAAGAGAAAGTTATATCGTGCGCAGGGAAACTCTCAAAGCCGAGTCCTGATAATGAAAATGTGGATAAATCGTGTTGTTGTATAGTAAATTACTTCCTGTAACTCGTGGTTGTAGCCAGAAATCCATGTTTTGTGGGTCCTTAATACCGAAAAATTGATTGACGGAAAAACGTCCGTCAGTGTCTCTGGTGTATGCGAACAACACTAGCGTTTACACTGCGTACAAATTTTTCCAAACTGGAAAAAACAACAACAAAAAACAGCTGTCGATCTACTGTCATTCGAAGCTCTGCAATTTTCAAAAACGTGCATTACTTTTTGGAGATACATTACACGACCCCCCCCCCCCCGGATATTTTAAAAATTTGCTCAAATATGGCTCCAAATTTTTTCTTTACATTTCTCGTAAAATTGAATAAAATACACATGGCTAAGGTCCGATTTCACTGATAACTGAATTTCCGAAATTGCAAAAGATTGAATTTTTTGGGCGTTTCCTACAACTACAATATTGACGATAGAGACTTTTCCTTTCTAAGAAATTTGTTGTACATAATTAGTTCTTTCATTAAGATCATGAATTTTTTTAAAACAATTTTTGTAGTTATGGCGCAATCTTGTGTGCAATATATGCAACTTTAAAAGATAACAAAGCAAGATTTTTTCAAAACCGGCTCCATTTTTTCCCTTTAAACTATTGGTAGGGATATTGCGAAATGTACTTTAAGAGATGACATAAACGCTATTTTGCTCTATTCTTTTGTTTTTGCGAAAATAACACAAATGAAACTATTTGAATAGCCTGTCACGTCGTTTATATTTACATTATCGGCGATTTGTTCACATTATTAGATTTATGAGCACACGTACTTTAAATTATATCATATAAAGTTTTTCTAAAACTAAAATTTTTTTTTTGGAAATGAACTCGAAATTTCGCATTTTCAGAAACGCTCAAACGCCAATTTTTTCTGAAAAGGTTCCAAATTTTTTGTTCGAAGTTTTTGTACGTATAGTGCGAAATGCACTGTCTAAGGAAACAAAAAAGTTTTGTTGTATTATTTTGTTGTTTTTCTTCAAAATTTACACAAATGTATTTTTTAAATATTTCGCATGCCTTGTATGCACATTTGCAGCGATTTGTAAACATTATTGCATTTGTGAATGGAAGAGCTTAAAATAAATTTTAAAAAATACTCAAGATTCCTGTGAAAAAGGGCTTCATATTTCACATTGCCACAGACGCTTAAACACCCTTTTCTTAAAAACGGTATCAAGTTTATGAATGAAAATTGTCGTAAAGGACAAGGTTTCAGTCTTCTTTAATATTCTAAAAGCAATATTTTGAATCTACCATTAGGAAACCGAATAATTGAGAAAACCTAAAAAATAAGTTGGGTGCATTAAATGGCAGGTGGCAAGATGGGGCAAGGCCATAAATCTAGCCCATGCCAACAAAATAGTAAATTTTACTACGACAAAGTCCGAATAGCTGGCTGAGACTATAGGAAATTGAAAACTAATACGGGAAAGTCTGTGCCATTCTGTAGCACCACCAGTTACTTTCTCGTGTTAGTTACTCAAAGTTATGTAATGCTGCGGAAAATCTATTTCGAGATATTAACGGAAGTACTCGTTTTGGGGTCCCCTGATAGATCCCGAAAGGGTGTATGTGTGTTTTGACTTTTTAACGTCCGTTCGTCCGTCCATCTGTCTGTGTCTGCCTGTCTGGGCGTACCACTAGCGCCTAAACTATGTGTAGAATTTTTGCTCAACTGAATAAACCCCTGTCGATCTGGTCTGAGTCGAAGTTCTGCGATTTTTAAAAACATTCATTAATTTTTGGAGATACTTTTTATTAAGCCCCAGGGACATTTTCAACATTTTCTCAAAAATGTCAACCAGGATAGGTGGCTCAGTGCATCAACTGATGTCACTGCAATGCCTCTGACCGAGAGGTGCTATGTTCGAGTCCCGACGGTGGCAGAATTTTTCAACACTAGCTTGTCAGTTAGATGTAGAATTCAACCGATGTCTGACGGAAAATTCTAGCGACCGGCTGCTCTGATTGGAAGTTTTCCGTAGTTTCTCCGATCAACATCAAACGAATGCCGAAGAAATTCCCTAACAAACGGACCTCGCGCGATATTTCCTTCCTCTTCCTTGTCCTATCTTCACACACACACACACACACCAACTTGCACAACACTACCATATATGCTGGGAGACCAGTGGGAGGATTGGAACTTGTCCCGGCTGTGGGCCGTGCACTGCTGGTGGGAGATACCTTGTTAAGAAAGAACCCGGCAAGCCGACAGGTAAATCGGTCGGTGATTTAGAGCTTGTCCCGGCTGGGGTGGTGCCCCGCTGGTGGCAGATACCTGGTTGGGAAGCCCCGCTAGTGGACGGAAGGTCAGCGCCGGATCTCGCCATCGGCATAGCGGGCAACATCTCTTCCACCTCACGATGAAATAAACATGCATTGCACTTACGGGACTAATGACCAAAGCAGTTGACGCGCCCAAAATCACTAACAATCAATCAAACATTACTCCAAATACTTTCCTTAAATTAATTGTAAGAATAAAGTAAAATACACTCAAGGTGGCATAGCTCTTATTTTCATTGCTGACTGATTTTGGGAAAATTGCAAAAGTTCGAATTTTTTTTCGGCGTCTTCCTACAACTACAAAATTGAAGATAGAGATTTTCCCTTAAAATTATATTTGTTCTCCATACTTAGTTCTTTCAATAAGGTCATGCACATTTTTTTGAAATTTTTAGTAGTTTTCGCGCAATATTGAGGGCAATTTGTGCAATTTTTAAAAATTACAAGAACAAGATTTTCTCAAAATCGACTTCAACTTTTTTCCTTAAACTTTTGGAAAGGATAGTACCTAATGTACTCTGAGATGACATAAACGCCATATTGCTCTATTCCTTTGTTTTTTCAAAACTTACAAAAATGTAATTCTTTGACTAGCCTTTCATTTAGTAAATATTTTCTTTAACGGCGATTTGTTCATATTAGGGAACTTTTGCCACCTCGAACGTTAAGTACTATCGATCTTTTGCGCATGCGCAGATGCACCAAAGTGATGCGAAACTTGCACTGCGAATGAGCAGAAGATCGATACTACGTAACGTTCGAGGGTGCAAAAACTCCCTACTATTACATTTACGAGTACATGTGCTTAACATTATGTCTTAAAAGTTCCTCGACAACTCAGATGTTTTCTGTGAAAATGAACTGAAACTTCCGAATTTGTACAAATGTTCAAACGCCATTTTCTCAAATTGCTTCTTCAAACTTTTCGTACGAATGCTATTTGCATTCTTTAAGTTAACATAAAATTAATTTGGCTGTATTTTTTTGATTTTTCAAAAAATAAATAAATGTATTTTTAAGTGTCTCTCACGCCATTAATATTCACATTTCCAGAAATTTTATACATTATTACATTTGTGAGTAGAAGTGCTTTAAATGTCACCAAATGAAGTTGTTCGAAAACTCGAAAGATTCTTGTGAAAATTCCGAAGCTTCCATTTTCGCATTTACAGTAACGCTTAAACGCCATTTTCTTAAGAGCGGCTCCAAATTTATCAATGAAAATTCCTATATAGGACGAAGTTTTACTCTTCTTTAATATCCTAAAAGTAATATTTCGTATCTACCATTAAGAAGCTGAAAAATGAGAAAAGTTCAAAAAATGTATTTTGGGCGGCGATAGATGTCAGCAAGATGTCAGAAGATGGGGAAAGATGGTAAAACTGGCCCAGACCAAAGATATTAGATTACTATGAGAAAGTATGTGCAATTTGTCCTAAAGTACGAAAACGTTTTAAAAATTCGATTCGGTTATTTTACTGGAAAAAGGATTAACCAGGTGAATTCTATCAAGGTGACAAACGCCGTTTTGAAATGATAAATCGAATCGTAGGATAAAAGAGCTCTTGCGTTATCTCCGCTTGTTTTTTCCGGTAGTGAAATGGTAATGGAAGATCTTAGAAGTACAATATATCTAAAATACGATGTGAGGAGATGGAATATGGGTGATATTTACGCAATTAGTTCGATTTTTTCTTTTTGAAATCAGCACCAAAGCGGGATCGGTGTTTTGAGTGATACCTCAGACATTCTTATGATGGTATTCGAAGGAAGATGGAATATGTGAATAAGATAATAGTTTTATACTACTATTAAAGATGATACGAGACCGTTTACCCCTATTACAGCATCACTAGTTTCATATGTGGGGAAAAAATATCTTGAGATGCGAAGTGACGGAAGCATCAACGAAGTGACGGGGTGTCTGGCTTGCTGCCCCCGAGAGTTCAGCCTTCTTGCCCGTCGCCGCGCCGCGGCGGCCGCCGCCCGGCTCGCCCGTGCCGGCTTGACCGCGCCGCCGGCCAACAATGTCCCGGCGGCGTGGAAGGGGAAGGGGGAGTGGGGTGAGGTGTTTTTCGAAATTTCACTTACCGTCGCTCCTATTTATCCGATTTGCATGTTTGACACGGCGTTGGATTCTGGAAGCGTGTCGCCATCGCGCTATAAGCCCACATTTTTTAAATTGTTCCCGGAAGTACGAGAAAAATTTTAAAAATCGAGTTTCTGCTAGTTTTTTTTGAAAAGGGGCTTCGTAGCGTAAATTCTATTATAAACAGGAGTCAAATGCCGTTTACAGATCGAAAATCGGACCATTTGTTCAGACGTTATCGGTAAAGTAAATTCCTGCTGATGGTGCTGCGATCTATTGAATATTCCTACAAGTTTTTTTCGGTACATTTAGCCTTAAGTCCATGGATCTACATTCATCGTAGTTGGTTTTGAGATCTTGTGTTGTTTGCAAAAAGAGAATTTCTTTATTAGAATTAGACCAAGTATTGATTTTGTTAATTTCATGTTAGAACCCTAAAGATATGTAGCGTTTGTTCTTAATATAGATTGTACATCTGTGATATAGAACCCATGCATTATTTTAGTTCATATAATTTATTAATTGCAAAATGTGTACAAAAGCATCAGTAACAAGACAAAATTCACTTCATAAGATCATCTGTCAAAAAAGGAAAAAATATTTCTACTAGAAAATTATAATTGGCACTGACATTGTTTTTCAATGAGGGCAGTAATGAATATACTGTTGCGAAGAACAAACCTGTTGACTGCTGAGCAACATGAATGTCAAATGATTAATAGTAAATCACTGTTTAAATGATTTTAGTAACTAGAATCCCTTCTGTTTTCTGTTGTTGTTTTAGCTCCAACTCCTGTTTTTAAACAGAAATCCTCATTCTTTGGTACTTAAATCATATAATTGCAGATATGCATGGATTTCGCTACAAAACATTTAAAACAATTAATACCCCTGTCAGACGTTATAATAGGCCTTAAAAGATTCCATTTACATTAGCGGTTCTACGATTACGTTTATTCAGTGACCGGTATACCTTTCTTGAAACGAAAATACCAGAAAATACTAAATGCGCGAGACGCCATCATCAATGCCCAATTCGATCGTGCGCACCGTACGGATAAGCGAGGAACTAGCCTCAAACTGGCTTCAAAAATTTTGCCCAAAAGGCGGCTAGTTGACACACCTATATCTTAAGGCGCGTCCACACGATGCGTCTTTTCTGTGCGTCACGGGAATAAAATGGCATGCGCAAAGTTGAAAGACGAACGTTCCACACAGCGCACGTGCGCTACCCTGTCCACACGGTGCAACTCTATGCGGTGCTTGTTCTATTCTATACAATGGATCCAGCAGCTATTTGCACGACAATTTCGGCAGCTTATTTTATAATCAGTCGAAAGAAGAGAAAAACTTCCTTTTCCCTATAATCTTGAATGAACTGAGGAGTGAGTTCTTTGTTTTCAAGCGACATTCTGAAAATACATAACCTTAAATAACAGCTATTGCATTTATTTGTTTCAGATATATAATTTATTACATAAATTTCGAAAATTTGCATTACCGTAAAAATAAAATAAGAATAAAATAATAAGGGAGAACTAAATTATATCTTGTCACTACAACACATCGAAAATAAATTGAAATCATCACATGTTTATTTTCACTAGTTCCCACAATTTATCTTAATAAATGTATATGTTAAAAATTGATATTACCGTAAGTATATAATAAATGAATAATCTGCAACAAATTCGCAATAAAACGCAGACGGACAACACAAAATAATTCAGAAGACTACCAAAGAATTCTTACGGCCCGATATTCCGGATGACTTCGCTATGAAATACACATTCTTTGGAGGAAGCGCACGAGAAAGACGAACGAGATTCCCGTCAGCTCTGGGAAGCTTGCGCTATTGCATGCGTCCATCGTTTTGACGAAAGGACGCATGCCCCAAACGCATGCGCTGCTTGCGCTAGACGCATGCGTTGGACGCATGCGCAAAATTGAACGAAAAGACGCATCGTGTGGACGCGGCTTTATACACCGTGGTCCGTAGCACTTGTGCTGCCTTCGGAGACAGCTGATTGGTCAGATGCTGATTGACATCGGGACCATTCGTGTATATATTACCATATCCTCGGTTGTGTGTTCGGTTCTTCATTTTCAAAACAAGATTAGTTCCTAATTCTGCCGTCTGCAAATGTAAAGTGAACGAGTAATATTCAATGTGATGTGCTGTACATGTGATGTGCTATTATACTCTCTGGTGCTGTACACCGTGTATGCTGCGAGTCAACATACTGGTTATACTGTGTTATAGGTGATCTGTGGAGAG
This sequence comes from Acheta domesticus, assembly GCA_031308135.1. Classification (NCBI taxonomy): domain Eukaryota; kingdom Metazoa; phylum Arthropoda; class Insecta; order Orthoptera; family Gryllidae; genus Acheta; species Acheta domesticus. The sequence goes on along the minus strand of JAHLJT010009430.1, from coordinate 6,442 downwards.
AGTCATGATCATAAAAAATTTCGCGGGTAATACAGCCCAGTGCATTCACTTGATCAGCACTTGATCCCCCGTGTGCGTAGACAAAGAAAGAGGAGTCAGTGGGGGTATGTATTATTGCCGTGTGTGCTAAAACCATCCTAAAATCCCATAAAGCCCGTGTAAATTCGGTGATCGTCGAATGTGCAAAGCGGCGGGAGAAATAGAATTTGATTTAGGTGCGGTGTTCCAATGGGAGAGCACGTGGTGCCTGCTTGACATTCCAGTTTCTGTTTTAAGCAAGTTGATGCGGTAAGTAACATGCAGTGTATTTAGGAAAGTGTTTAACGGGTAGCAAATAAGATTTTGGTATTTGCTGATATTTTGTTTCGTCGTTAAATGAAGAGTGTCTTTTTACTTTCGAAATATCAGCGTGGTCTCAGTACATTCTTACAAATTTTTGCTAACAGTATAATTACCAATTGCATTGATTTTTATAGTTAGGCCTACTCGTAAGTGAATATTGTTAATATTTTATTATGAATATCTCACTTTGTACTAAAACCTTTCACAAAATATTTTAATATCCTGTTTAAGTGAAATTAGAGTTGACATTTTGGAGGGTGAATGATTTCCTTAAGTCCATAAATAATATTGCTCTTCCTTATGGAGATAGGATTTCAATTCTTTGAACTTTCATATGTTCTGGTGTTTCAATACCTCATGTAATTGAAATATGTATTGAATTACATATTTTGAGATGCTTTAATTTATTTTTAGGGCTATAGAAATGCTTGGAGATGCATGGAGTGTTTTCCTGCACTGCTAGTCATCGCCTGAATGCTGCGTGTTTGTTTTAAGAAGAGCAGAAAATGGGAAACATCATATGGCTTGTGGGAGGCAGTGAGTGAATAGTAGAATTATCACTTTCTAGATTCTTTTCATCTACATTTCATGAAGATAATCAATGTTTTAATGTGGATCGGGATATTTATAGCTTGAGTGCCTTTGTGTAATCACAATGGCTTTTTAAAACATGCTGAGTTTTGTTAACAAATGTCCTACTTCAAGTTATAAATCGTGGATTGTAAAGGAAAGTTCAGAAAATGTTTCTTAAGAAGGTTCTAACTTTGTGTATAGTGTGCAGGTTTAAATATTCCGCCGCTCAGGTTTTAAAATGTTGAATATAATTTTTTCTCCAACGTAGTTTTAAATATTAAGAAAAGTTGAAAACATTCTTCTGATTAATTTGGTAATGTTAATTTTACTGTGATATTTGCTCATTAAGGGAATTGCATTTATTGTGTGCTGTTTTAACTCATCTGTTGAAGTGATCGTCATTTGAAACAATTGTTATAGAAATCCCATTAGTATATTTTAACTGTTTTGATTTTGTTTGTTTGTTTATTTCTTAATGTTTGAATGAATTTGCCTACAAAGTGGCATGAAACTTTAATGGTTAAATATACAACATGCCAGGAAAGTCTCTCTGCAATGGCACCTTGCTGGTGAGAGTATATGCTTGCAACATGAATTATGTTGGAAGCAGGAGCTGCAGCTGGAAACAAAAGAGAACTTAATCAAAAAAGATGCTGGATATGTAGTCCCCTTCACTTGTTTCCAAGTGATCTGGTTGCTACCAACATAAACACAATTTTTAATAGGCCCTGATTCCCCTCGGTGCATAGAGTCTTTCCTGGTGCACTGTATATATTTAATACCAGGAATAAGGGAATCCTTACACAATGAGCAAGTGCTTAAAGAAATTGACATTTGTGGAGATCTGCATTTACGAACATACAATGTGAACATACAATGAGTGATTCAAACCGATGCATTTGCATAAGCTGTTACTTAGTGGTGTGGTCTTGGTTGAGTGTTCTCGATCAATGTTTTACATGCAAAGAGCACCTTATTTGACTTGTGTGGTGTAAATTGATATGGTATGGTTGCAATGAATTGCTCCTGTGCATTTTTGCAACTTTAAACACTCTGTGAAATAAGTCATAGTATTAAAAAATAGAAGAGATCTCCTATTAAGAATATAACTTAAAGTGGTTGAGTGGAAAACTTAAATTAAGAATACAAAAGGAAGCAGATGGCCTGACTAAAAGGAAATGGTGTCAATTCATTTTTGTGAAGGACTGAGAATAAAAGTTGGTTATTTAAAGAGCCCTTGTTTATAGTGCCTAGTATAAATTCAGTCTTAAATATTGTGATTTTTAGTTCAGTATTGGTTGTGGCTGTGCTGAGACTTTGTGTTAAGAAAGAGTTCACAGGCAGTTGAGATTTAAGATATTTCTTAGATAATTCAATGCTTTAATTGGGAGAAATTGCTTTGATGTTACCATTTATTCAGTAATTGTAATGAATGGACATGGGGACTCTAATTTAGGCATGTGACTCCCCCTTTGCTGGGGACAAATGAAGACCCTGGTTACAAGATAAAATGACTAACTTCAGCCATGCCAAAATGGCTAGGGGACACAAAATCTTTGATGTCCAAGGGAAAACACTTGGTAGTATGCATCCACCTTCATGCTCACAAATGGGCAGGATGGCAACAGCATTTCATTTTTATTTCTCAGTGGGAGGGCAACATTATTCTATTGAATGATGAAACCCATGTCTAAATGTTTGCATAATAATTTTATGTAATCGTCACAATTAATAATAATTATAATTAAATGAAATTAATTAGGTTAATAATTTTATGAAAGTGCCAAAGGTTGAACCTGCAATCTTGGGTATAACAATCTGATATGTTAACCATTATATCACCACAGCACCAAGCTATCAATAACCCTGTTAGTTTTAGATTCTGGAATTCTAACTGTAAGGATGCCAAGCAGAATTGCATGATCTGTCTGAATTTCCAGATAGAATACACGGCAAACTCGCTGACAGCTTGCTGTTAAAGAATGAGGATGATGGTGTTGAAGGGGAACCAGACGGGGTTAATCCTAATTCTTTAACTGTAACTTTTCCTTCAGTTCTGCGTATCCCAGATGCTCCAGTTCAGCCGGAGGGATTGGCAAGAACTCATACCATTGTTGTCTACTCTGTGGCTGGCTATACTGAAAAGACAATGGTAGGAATTTTGAAAGGGTGACTATTTAATACCCAATGGTGTGATTATTATTGATAACCTAACCCTGGCGCACATGTATACATTCGTGAAGATGTTCATAGTAATCTTTCTTTGATATACACAAATAAATAACAAATTTGGTCCTTGTGCTAAAAAACATTCATCAGTCAAATTTTATTCAAAATAACAGTTCACACTCTAAAAGCATAAAGGGTGAAATTTTATAGTTTTGCACCAGTGAATTTGGATTATAGAAAACTTGCCAGACATTCTCCAGATCACAGAAGTGCAGTGGCTGAAATTCTAACAGCCTGCACAACAAAGCTTAGTGAAACATTTTAGGGAGAATATAGTAATCAATCTGGAGGAATTTTATCCCCAAATTCTGGAAAATGAATCTTGGAAAATAAGGTGGAATCTTGGAAACAATGGTTTAATAAAGGACTTATCATATGAATAGATTTTTATTCATTACAAAATCATTTGACATTTCCATTTTCGGATAACAAGAATTTTTCTATTTCCAAAACAATTTTTTGTTCTTGGTCTCATGAGGCCTTCCCCCATCTTCTCAAAGTAAAATTTGAACACCTCTGTCCCCTTTTCTCACAAATGCAGTTTGTAAGTGGCCAAGAGTTCCTCCAAATTGTGCTATTTTCATTATCGTGTGCTTGGAAACTGTTTTCATGAAACTCATTCCTTCCGCATTTTCTTTGGTTTCATCGCACATCTGTTTTGATCTTCTTATTTATTTATTTACAAGTAGCCTGCGGCTAATAAATATACAATATCCAACAAAATATTGTAGCTTTATGCTTCACAAATTTTTAACTTTAATAATAATAAAAATCCTTAAGATTTAACTAAAATATAACAAGAGATAATATACTTTTACAAAGTACCCATTCAAATAGAGTATAAAAACAAACAAAAGTTCTATCTCTAATTCAGGAACATCAAAATCCATATTGTTAAGCCATATTCCAACATTCTTTAGAAACTGTTCTAAATTTTCTGATTGTTTAGTTTCCTGAGGTAGTGTATCACACATGACTAATCCGTTATTAAATACAGTTTTTTGCCCTTTAATACTCTTTGGTACATGGTGACAACCTGCCTGCGTGGTGGCATAATTATGGATATCCCTATTTCTTTGCACTAAATTGTTCAAATATGAAGCCAACAAATTATGTTCCATTCTATAAATGAATGTTAAAACATCTCTTTTAATTTCTTTTTCAACTGTTGATAATCCCATTTCCTGTAACACACTTTTAAGTGTCTCTATGTCTTTTATTAAGTACAGCACAAAGACCTTTATTGAAAGTTTTCTGTAAAAACAATAAATTTGTCTCATTTACCATTGTACTGTAGATCAATATTTCACATGAGGCATCACTATTGATTTAAACAATATTTTCTTGCTGTTCTTTGACAAAATTTTTCTCAACTTGCACAGTATATGAACTTTTTTGCCATTTTTCCATTGATGTACTCTACATGTTCAGTAAATCGTAGCTGATTGTCTATGATTACTCCCAGGTACTTATATTTTGTGACCCATTCTAACTTTGTATTCATGAGAATAACAGATCGCCTCATTTCAATTTCTTCCTTAAATCGTGGTTTTCCCATAACCATACACTTTGTTTTCCCCACATTAACACTCAGAGTTCTTACTCAACCACTCACCAACTGCCTATAAGTGCTCATTCAATTTCTCAACCATATCAAACTCATTCTTCCCTGATGTATACATTAATGTGTCATCTGCAAACATTTGTATCTTACAATACTTTAGTACTTCTGGCATGTCATTTATATATAAAATCAATAGTAATGGTCCCAATTTACTCCCTTGTGGAACCCCATGTAGCTCTTACTTTTCCCTTGACATACCATTATTAAACCTTACCCTGTGATATCTATCCTCAAGGTAGTCCTCAAGCCATTCATACACTGCACCACCTATATTGTACATCTTTGATAATTTTTCCAATCACAACCTTCTGTCAATAGTTTCAAAAGCTCTCCGATAATCCAGAAAAACTGCAACAACTCCTTCATTTTTGTCAAGTGATCTCATCCAATTTTCAATCACCAATTGTAGTGCCGTCTCTGTACTATGTTGCTCCCTAAATCTTGATTGACACTCTGTTAAAATTTCATATTTTTTAATATATTCCATCAATGTTTCAAATACAACTGATTCAGTCAGTTTTTCTATTACAGGTAATGTATTAATAGGCCTGAGCTCTGTATATTTTGAACTACCCTTTACTTTTGCAATAGGAACCATTGTGGAAGTCTTAAAGCTCTTTGGTAACTTTCTTTGGTCAATTGACCCTTTAACTATACTAGTAACTTTACCCCCAATTACATGCCATGTTCTTTTAATACATTCACTACTGATACCATCCGGTCCCTTAATATTTTTTAAATTCCTTACAAAATTTCCAATCGTATTTTCTGTCACTTCCTGGAACATTTCTAGATCTCCATTTTGTACTTTTGTTATCATTATATCATACCCTTTTACCACTGGCATATTTTCCACAATGTCTTGTATGCTATCAACAAAAAGTTGTTTAATCTATTTGCTATCTGTTCCGGTCCAAACACATGTTCATCATTAAATGTTACATATTTCTTTTCCTTATCTTTGACCTTGTACAAAGTTTTCAGTTGTTGCCACAATTTTTTGGGATCCTTCTTTAAGATATCAAAACTACTTTCATAATATTTTGTTTTAGCCTCCCTCCAACAATTAACAAATTTATTCCTACTTAGTTTATATTCCATCCACGCTTCAACATCCATCCCTATTTCCCTAAGAATTAAAAACCTATGATAAGCTGTATCTGTTTCCTTAATCCGTTGTTTAATTTCCCTTGAAAACCAAGGGCATGGTTTATTTTTACCCAACGATCTTGAAATCTTGACTCATTCATAGCATCTTCAATGTTCTCTTTCATTCTCTTATATTCTGCTGCAATATCAATAAGTACACCAATTTCATTTGTTTCTTCTAATATTTCCTGTAATAATTTCTCTATTTTATCATAATCTACCTTACCTTTCATTAGGAACTTATTATCTCTAAAACCATTTTTACTCGCTTTACTTACAATCCCTTGAATACCAATAATATAATGATCTGAGATCCTTGGTATTTTTAATACATTACATTTAGCATTCACATTATCTGTAATAACTAAGTCTAGAAGTGTACTAGTCTCCTTTGTTTCCCTCGTTGCATCTGAGATTATTTGCTTCAAACCCATCCCATATGCCTTCATTATATTTGTATAGAAATCATTTTTTTTTAACCAATCAATATTAAAATCTCCTCCAATAATACAGTCCTTTTGACTT
>JAHLJT010009429.1:0-20721 GCA_031308135.1 Acheta domesticus | reverse complement strand
AACTTTGTATTCGGATAGCATTAAAGACGCTTAAGAGAATAGTGCATGTTTCATTGTAGTTGAAATCTCAATTCCCTTTTAAAGTACAAAAGTGCAATTTTAAATCATACAACATTAATATTGAAGATAGGCATTTCCCCCTAGTGAAATCTGTTTATTAAAGACGAATCTTCAAATAAGGCCACGGTCAATTTTTCAAAAACTGGAGTAATTTTCGTTTAATACTGCGCCAAATTAACAATTGTGTTAATTTTTCTCAAAAACGGCTCAATATTTTTTCTTCATAAATGTTCCTCACATGTAAGTGGACGTCGAATTTTACAAATACCTATTTAGTTCCTTTAGGATGTAATGGAAAATTATTGCAGATGTTTGCGAATCATGAAAAATAGATCTACTGACAGCATCTAATAATGCCCAAAATGTCCTAGAAGGGGCGTTGTTGCTTTTTTTGATATTTTTGTTGCCTAAAACATAATTTTAAAGCATTATCGTACATTTTTTTACTTTCGCGCCCTACAAAGTTCTTCATAAGAAATGAAAGTTATGTAATCGTGGGCTAGAAAACAGGGAATATTTTAAATTTTGTTTTACAGAAACGCAAACACATTCCCGAATTTCCCAAAATGCGAATATTCCCTGATTGAATACGCACTGAAGTGTCACCCAACACAACTAACATAAGGAGCTCTGAAAGTCGATACAAAGCAACGTCTCACGCTCTTGTTTGGCTGCGTTGGAGGCTTCTCGCAGGCGGAGAGCAGCAACCCTACGAACGAAGAGTCCTTTCACCACGTGTCATACACCGTTTTTTTACTCAACCATACTGACTGTTTGTTAATTTTTCCTTTTGGTTCATTTTGCCCTCCCCTTTCTGTCCCTTTGTCTTTTTTGTTATTTCGATCATTTTGGTCAGACGAAAGCATGTTGTTTTGTCTGTTGTTTTCACAGATTTATCAGAACCTTTGAGCCTCTTTTACCACTTTTACCACTAGTGCTAAAATTGTACGCTTAGCACCGGCATGCCCTGAAGTAGCCGCAACGTATTGCAGACGCAGAAAGCCAAAATTAACGGTGATTATATAACGAACGACTTAGTCTGTGTCTAGATTACATTCGCTCATCAATGCATTTTAATCTTTGATGTACTATCTTTTTTAGATGGCTGCGTTGATCCTCGTACACGCAAAATGGTTTAGGATATAAAATAGAGATGCAAACATTTCCGGAGACTCTGTTTCATGACATAAACCAGATATTGCCCTGCCATAAACCATGCATGCCATAAAAGCAGCTGTTGTGGAATAGTGAGCGTAGGTGACCAATGGGAAGCTCTTTTGTGTTTGTGCAGGCGCAGAGGACGCGGCGAAATGGAACACAGGCGGGCAGCGGCAAAGGAGACCGCAGGAGAAGACTTGCGCTTCGCCCTCGGGGCATCAGGCCCCCAAGGACCGTCCTGCCGCCCTCTCTTCTCCCGAAGGCTTCCAACATCCTACACAGGCGACAACAGGAGACAGATCGAAGTCAAAACTCCTCATTCACAACCGCACGCACGAGGCAGATCGTCCGTTTAGCTGTGACGTGTGCGGTAAGGCATTTAGCCGAAAAACACACCTCGCCCATCATATGCACACGCACACGGGAGAACGTCCGCACAGTTGCAACGTGTGCGGCAAGGCATTCAGCAACAAATCAAACCTCACTACTCATCAGCGCAAGCACACGGGAGAACGCCCGCACAGTTGCAGTGTGTGCGGGAAGACATTTGGCCAACAACAAACCCTAGCATCTCATATGCACATACATACTGAAGAACGCCCGCACAGTTGCAGCGTATGCGGGAAGGCATTCAGGCTGAAATCAACCCTGAACTCTCATATGCGCACGCACACTGGAGAACGCCCGCACAGTTGCAGCGTGTGCGGGAAGGCTTTCAGCCTGAAATCAACTCTCGCAGCTCATGTGCGCCTGCACACGGGAGAGCGCCCGCACAGTTGCAGCGTGTGCGGTAAGACATTTATCCAAAAACAAAACCTAGCATCTCATATGCGCAAACATACTGGAGAACGCCCGTACAGTTGCAGCGTGTGCAGGAAGGCATTCAGCCATAAATCAACCCTCACCTCTCACTTGCGCACGCACATGGGAGAGCGCACGCTCAGTTGCAGCGTGTGCGGTAAGACATTTAGCCAAAAACAAAGCCTAGCATCTCATATGCGCATACATAGTGGAGAACGCCCGTACAGATGCAGCGTGTGCGGGAAGGCATTCACCAATAAATCACACCTCGTCCGTCACATGCGCAAGCACGTGTAGTGCTGCCACAGGACAAACAAATTACTCTTCGACGAATGCGATGTGGCTGTCACTCGTCAAGATTCTAAGACTGTCGAACTCCGTTTGTCGCAAGTGCGGTCTTTCCATGTGTCGTGTTCCCTGCAGCTTCCCGAGGAGATTCTTTAACATTCTCAGGACTGTTCACTTTAAGGTAATGTAAGATTTTTCGCAGTGATTTGTATGTACGTATTCTAGGTCTCTGAAAATAAATGTTAGAAGTTTTTACTTTCATTTCTTATTTGCTTTTTCTCCCTTACTGAATTTTAAAACAATTTATTTTAAGAACTTCGTATGAGATTGTGTTCAGTCTTCAAACTGCTTGCCCGGAGGACTGACGATTATGTAATGATTAAAGACCGGCCTCCCGTGCATCTGCATCTTTTTTTTTGCTAACTTGAAATTGGATGGAACCTTGACAGAAATTTGAATCTTGAAAAGGACGTCATTTTAGCACTTGTTTTATTTTGCACGAAAGTGCAGGTTTTGGGAATTACTGCACAATATTGCTCGTTTTAGGTAATGCTTGCTGAAAATTGTACATTTTGGAATTTTCCTGGACGAATTTACAAGATTCGTAGTTTTCTTGCATACCAATACGAGACGGCAAGCGCGAGTCATATTTGACCTTATGTCCGGGCGCGAAGCTTACTGGCAAGCGCACTGCATTTCATATTCATAATATTTATCCGAACAGACATTGCCTTACGAAGTAAGAGAGAAAGTGTACTCAGTTTTCGACTACTTTTGGCTGTGTGCACACCTTGGTGCACACGTATGTCGGAGTTAGTCTTGCACACAGAAGTGTAAATGTAGAACCAAGTTTTTGCGGTCTGAATCATACTATATATTAGTTTATATAAGATATAATTTCTCAGAAAATAACACTGGCCTGTGATGGTTTCATTACAGGCCAACAACATCCCAACAACTAGTTCCCTATTCCTTTACCGGTCTAACAAGCGATTTCTTTTGCTTTTTAATTGCATTTTTTTCGCAAGATTTCGCTTGAAGAAATGCAAAGACCTCCAAGCTTTACCCACTATGTAGTTTGTTTCTCCCATCGCAACCTGCTATCCAGGAGTATGCCAAGGTATTTACAGTTCGATACTCGCAGAACTACTTCATTACCTAGCTGATAAGGAATCCTATGAAAAGCTCTGGCCCTACAAAATGTGATCGCTTTACTTTTCTTTCCATTTATAGACATTTTATTACCTCATGTCCAATCATTAATCTTATTTAAATCGTCCTGTAGTTCAAACATAATAACAATGACATAACAATGATAACAATGAAATACAAGAAAATTCTCTATGTACAAAATATAATACTGTATGTAAGTACTTACAGCATTTCATGTTTTGTGGATGAATTGGATAAAAAACTAATACAATTATATTCCAATCAGAAAATTCAAGCTAATAAAGTTAACCTCCGACAGCATTTAACCCTATGACTGCTCGCCTCGCACAGCATGTCAGCTGTGCTGAGTCGTCGGCTAGGGGTGTAGCCCGCGGTGCTGATCTCTTCGCGTGGTTCCGCGGCGCCGTCAGGAGGGGAATTGACCAGACCCGAGAACAAGGTCACTATAAAGTGTCACTACTGACCTTGCCCGAGAAAATATATCGCAGCTCAATCTATTTGCAATGAAATAAAGTCTTAGAACCTTAGGTCGACCCCAGAAGTCGCACTCGCAGAAGCACAATACGCCATCTTGATGAAAGGAAGCAAACACCCGAAGGGACGTCCATAGCACTGGGGACACGGGGAGTCCCGGACGCGCAAACACGTTCATAGAACACGGGACACGGATCTCACCGGAGGTGAGGCACGCTCATATCAGTCAAAGGGTTAATTATAATGAACTGTAATCACTGGAATTAATGTAATCGCCGAATCTATGTCAACGTCAAAGTTCGGCTGGGTGTCATTTTTGCGCTTGCTGGAGTGATTTCTACTCTTTATATTTTAATTCTTACAATTTTTTCTCATTATTTACCTTTGCAATAAACATAAAATAAAAATGAAATTGAAAAACTACGAAAACTAATGAAAAAAACTCATTTTAAATTATAAGTAAGAAATTACTGCATTTCTGTGTTATTCATATTGAGTTGTCGCATGCAAATTTTAAGACAAAAACTTGAAATTTTGGGAAACTGTAGAGAATTTATAGCGCTATATTTTGTATTTAGCCTTTTTTATTATCTGTACTAGAACACGAGATATTCTTAAAAAACAAAGGAATAACGTAAGTTTTTCTACGATTTCCATCTTTCATTGTTGATTGTAAGAGTCAAAATCGGACATAAATGCCTGAAAAAATTCTCGAAACATCTACATCATCTGTAGAAAGTCTCAAGGATAATTAAAGTCAATATTCGTAAGCACAAAGTGGTTCAAAAAATTAAAACTTATATAAGAAGCTAAGAAAACACGTTTTATTCATTTGTACGAAGTACTCCGGGTGAATTGACTTAAATTCAGCGAAAAACGTATTTTTTAAACACTTCAATCACGATTTTCAAAATAAAAAAATTTTAGCCCCCGGGGGCAGTTTTGCATATCTTATTCCGCTACCCCTTTTATGTGAGCCAACTGACATATCAATTCTGGGGCGGGTGTGTGCCTCCGTCTAGACAAGGCAGCGTAAGGCGAGGGCATTGCACGCTATTTAAAAGGAATATTTTAATGGGGAGAGGGGGAGCGAATGCAGGATTTTTCCTAGAAATAGCCGTTAGGCGAAAGGCCCGGGCCGGGTGGCGGAAAGGAGGCAGGCGGAGGGGTTAATGTGATTTGGAAGCGGCCATTTTCAGGAGGGGGAGAGGAGGAATCTGCTCATTCAAAATAGTGTGTTGGGTATTGATTAATAAATTATTGTGTATTGCTTCTAGTTTGTGTGTATATCTGTCTTCAATTTCTCAAATAATGACGTCCTTGTCTGCATTAAACTAGAGATGGGCTTAACAGCTTTTCTTCAATAACTGTTATGGGAATATGAGTGGACTCGTAATAACGGTTATTACTAACAGTTGAAAAATAACACATCCATTATCAGCAACCTAACATAGACGACTGCTCAGAGTTAACCCTTTGCGGTCGGTGTCGTTCGTAACACAAACATCCCACAGGTCGGAAGGCATCTGTGACATGACACCCCTAAGATGGCTTCCAGCTCGGAGGAGGCAGGTCCTGAGGTCGGACGGCATCTCTGAGATGACACCACGGATTTCCTGATCCAGTCGGAGGGATCCATCTCAGAGATGACAGATGTTTCCCGTTAATTTTTCTAGACATTATCTGCATCAAGAATGTGGCTGCGCTTGGAGACGTAAATAGATTAACTATCTTAAACAATGCCATCGCTGTCTGATCAAACACCTTTTATCTTATTCATTTTCGTTGTTTAGTGAGAGCGTACATCTAGTGCTATATTTCAGAGGTGCAGTGAGCCGGTAGTGTTTGCTAGCACGTGATAATGGACAGTTTGAGCGAAGAAGAGATAAAGAAACTTTTTCAGGAGCTAGACGAAGCTGACAGTGACTCTGATGATGATTTTTTATATAATGAAGCAGAGGAAAATTCTTCAGATGAATTGGACTCTGATGCACATGGGGGTGAGGACAGCAATGTCATTGTACATGGTAATGATATGTCGACTGCTTGGAGTGATAGACAAGTTTGATGAATTTCAATTTCTTTTGAAACCTGGATATCAACCACCGAGAGTTAATCAGCCTAAAACACCATTAGAATTTTTTCAACTATGTTTTTCTGATGACGTGATCGAAGGCGTAGTAAATGAAACCAACAGGTACGGTGACGACAAAGTAAAGAGAAATATGCCTTTTACAAAACGCAGTATATGGTCAAATTGGCGTCACGTCACCAATTCAGAATTTAAGGCATTTTTGGGTGTTTTATTGAACATGGGTTTAAATGAAAAACCAGAAATACAAGACTACTTTAGTACAGGTTGGTTTGACTATCAGCCGTTTTTTGGGGGGATTTTTTTTTGTAGAGATATTTCTTCAAAATTTCTGGAATCTGCATGTTGACATTCCAGAGAATAACGTGTCAGAAAATGCTGTGTCAAGTAATTTACGGAAGATGAAAAAGGTATTGTACTGTTTGGAAACAAAATTTCAAAGGTATTATACTCCAATCAGACAAATTTCGGTAGACGAAAGTACTGTTGGATTTAAAGGAAGAGTTTGATTCAAAACGTAATAAAAATAAACCCACAAAATGGGGTATCAAAGTGTTTGTGTTGTCTGACGCCAAAAATGGTTATGTTTATGCTCTAGAACCGTATTTCGGAACACAAACATGTGCTAATAAGGTGAGACCTGACTTGCCATTCACATGCAGAATAGTTGTACATCTGGTTACAAAGTATCTGAATTCTCCCGGAGGAGGAAGAGGAGCTCATATTTTCACAGACAAGTATTATACTAGTCCACATTCCAATTACTGGAAGTACTTAAAATGGGTGTACATTTGACAGTCACTGTGAATACCATTAGAAAAGGCATTCCGGCTGAGACAAAACCCAAAAAATTAAAGAAAATGAGAAAAGGAGATGTTGTTTCTATGAGAACATAAAAAATGTCTGTCGTTGCATGGAAAGACAAACGAGTAGTTGTGACCCTAAGTAGTTATTATGATAATAAACTTAAGACCATAGTGCGGAAACAAAAGTGCGGTGGCATGTGGGAAGACAGTGAAATTCAGAAACCCGTTGCTGTATGTGAATACAATACATTCATGGGAGGGGTTGACATGGCCGATCACACGCTTTCGGGCGTAAAAGTGCAAAGTGGTGGAGGAAGTTATTCTTCTGGCTGCTGGATGTAGCAATAAATAACGCCTACCATTTGTATAACCAGGCTTTTCCGGAAGAAGAAATACGAGAGAGAAACTTTAGAAAGAAGCTAATACACCAACTAGTAGGAGAATGGAGGCACAACAACTCAGCTGTGAAGCGCTCTTCTTCTAATTTAGATGATATTTTAGACATCACAAGACTTAATGGAAAATTTCATGCCATTTACTGTAAAAAGAGAAATAGAGACTGCAGAGTCTGCAGCGACAGAAAAAGCGGAAGGAAAACAAATTTTTATTGCCAGACTTGTCCTGGCAATCCGGCCCTCCACCCTGGAGAATGTTTTGATCTATTTCACACGAAAAAGAAGTTCAGAGCAAATTAAAATGTTCATATATTTTCTGTATACATTATAATTTGTGCTAAAAATAAAATAAGAATTATTTTCTCATTGTATTGAGTTGTTTATTCCATATATTTTACTGTCAATAGATGTAAAAGCAAATGTAGGCGTATTTACTACGTAATTTTCCGTGCTTAAAAAATATTGTCTTTTTTAGAAACAAATATTCAAATATTTAGTTCACGGTGAGACTATTACTAAACAAATTACGAACGAATGCAAGATTGTTTAAAATAAAATGCCAATAGAATGAAGTGCTACGCCTCTCCTCCCCAGACCGCAAAACAATGGCCGAGCTGACGGAGATGCGCAGCTCGCCTTTTCCTCATGTCATCTGACATGCCTTCCGACCTGTAGGATCAGACACCGCTCTAAGGTGCCCGAGTGGAGAGAACACGTCAAGATGTCATCTCAGAGATGCCTTCCGAGGGCAAAGGTTTAAACCAGGCAAAACGAATAACGTTGATAGCACCGTAACGCTTGTGCAGCTACCTTACGGCGGTTGCTTACACTACTTCGCCAAACATCTTTGGGCCGGGACAGAGAAGCAGCTGATATGAACGAGGCTCGAACTGCCAAGGAAGAATAGTAGTATGATGAGTAGCAAATGCGTATACAATATTAGTAAAATAACAGTGATTCATTATGAGATTGCAAATACTCGTATTCTTTTGGATATGCAACATGTTCATAGAGAAGCGACGAGAGCCAAAAATAATGAGAAGTAGAAACTGTGTTTTGCTTACATACAGCTGAAGTAATGACTGTTGAATATCAAATATTAAAATGCGAGTTATTTGACCGTAACTCATTGTATTCTTTCGGACTTAGGGAAAATTAGTGGATCCCATATAAGCTGTAATGGGACAGAAAAAAGTTAACAAACCTATTGGACGGATTTAATTTAAAGGACAAACTTATTGTATACGTATACCATAAAATATAAAAATTTTGTGGCACATGTGTAACAAATCTCTTTGTACTGGATGTCTAATCTTAAAATTTGATTGTCAATATCTACCATTTCCTTACCATTTACTGCCTGGGCAACCCGATCCGCCCGCCATACGGGTGACGAGAAACATCTGAAAGTTTCTTTCTATTTGGCTATTGATTGCTAGCTAATAATTATGCAGAATCGCATAATAATCATTAAATCTTGTGTTCGTTCAAACATTAACAAACTGGTTTATTCAATTTAAACCTTTGAAATCAACGGTGATTGCGATTCCTCTTACTAATGCAACTATTTCCATTTTAATAAATGTTCAGTTCGGCCATGACCCTTTAGAAAATGTCTGATAAGTTTTCACAATACCAGAACTCTTCTCAGACGGCGCCAGGAAGATCTGCGGACGACGAATTCCAGGCTTCGAGATGTCCACTCTTCTCTCTTCTACCGCGATCTTCGTTACCTATCGCCGATACTCTCCTAACCTGTCGTGAACACTGCGATCTCGTGCATCAGGTGTGCACCTAGCCGCGAACTTAATGATTCGAACTCCACTAACCTATCTACGATTTATTCCCTGCTTAATTTTACAGTTTGTGACAATAATCCTATTATCTCAGCTCTATTACTGTTCCGTCCTTGACTCATCAAAATTTAACACTCCTTATTAACCCTTATTAAATTACAACATCGATCGTACCAGCTATAATAATCCACAGTCCTATTATTCTTTCACGAACAAAAGTTAAATTTCAAACTCCTTAGAAATTTCCAACCTCACACGCAATAATCTCTAGCACTGACCTGTTCGGTTTGCTGTCTCGTAACAGAATGGGCGAGTCAAAACTTTCTACTTCCCAAGTAACAGACTTCAGTTCTTTTTCCAAAGCCCCTCTCATATCCGGTCATTTTTAATTATAATCGACGAACGGTCCCGGCATGTACTCCTCCACTGGTTCCAACGCCCCTATGATTGTAAGATGAACCTCGCTCATGTTTGTCGGCTCCCTAGCAACCACATGCGATCGTCAACTCTTTGCCTGTAAAAACCTAATATGCCATCTTTTTCGTAATTATTTCTTGCCTAAATAATTGGTATATCACACATGGTGTATAATAATGGCGAATTATGTATTAATAAATCTATAATTTGAACACTTGTTAATCACGATTGATTACGTGCAGTGAAACTGTTTTACAAAATGGTTCCCCCGAAAGTTAGTTGTTAGAGTTTGGCCCCTTGTAGTAGTTAGAGTTTGGCCCAATAGATTGGAGTACTATGAACATCAACTCATAACAGCCAATAACATTATAAATGAAATAACTGTTATTTGGCGTATCGGTTACTAAACGTTAACTGTTAAGAAATAACAGTTTAGCTGTTAATGGCACATCCCTACATTAAACGAGTGCCCTTGTTCTAATAGATGGTTGGCGAAGTGTGAATAAAATATATACATTTTGTGCATCTTCAAGACTGTGTAAAAGCTAAGTCATCAGCGTCAAGTCTTTCCTTGTCCGAAAACTGAGCCCAAGTGTTTCGTAGGTCGCCAAATCAACTGTTTTCTTCTGCCACCAGGGTTATCAAGTGTCCGAATTGTACAGCAAGAAATGGCATCGTTCATTAAAACTTGCCAAGCAAGCTATATTGAAAATACGTTTCATAAAATATGTTAACATTAACATCATTGGAGATAGCAAGGAATGTTATAAGCGCGCGATTTAAAAATTGAAAATCAACCATCAAAATTGAATTCAGCACAGGAAGCTACAAACTTTTTTAAATATAAAACATGCAATATTTATTCATATTTTTAAATAACCATGTATTTATTACAATTAATACATTTAATACTTAATAGTTAATTATATTAAAGTCTGGGTAAGTTAGTGCTGAAAGTTCCTCCATTCCCTGAAAAAATAACGAATAATTTTGGGACTGTGATTATGTAGATTCTGGATTTTTCAAACGGTTATTAAAGTTTAATAGGTAATATTTCTCTTGATGATAATAATAATTAATATAAATTTCTAAACTAAAAACTTAAAAAGCCGACAGTTTATAAAAATATGCGGAAGGAGGCCCTGGTTTGCACAGGGGGTCGAAATTTCTTGGCACGTGGAACCAAATGTTTCGTACATTTCACTTTATTATAAAGCAGCACCTCAGCATTATCGCTAAGGTCATGATAATATTTACTTCGAACCGTTTTCGAAAAGAAAAGGTAGACTTGACGTATGTTGATAAAATAGTGCTTTTTTAAATTCAATATGCCGACGAAATTCCCAGTCAGATCCTAAATAAACCGAAAGAAAAAAAA
Organism: Acheta domesticus; assembly: GCA_031308135.1. Classification (NCBI taxonomy): domain Eukaryota; kingdom Metazoa; phylum Arthropoda; class Insecta; order Orthoptera; family Gryllidae; genus Acheta; species Acheta domesticus. The sequence goes on along the minus strand of JAHLJT010009429.1, from coordinate 9,883 downwards.
TGTCATTGTAAATAAATATAAGACTCACGCACCTCAGCAACCGCATAATGCAGCCAAAAATTTAGTAATTCTCAGGGAATCACTTAGCGCACAGCAGAGGTTGCCATCCAACACTTTCCCGCCAAACGTTACGTCATTGTGTAGAGTATGTGTTACGTCACAACCTCCATCACCATGAAGCTATGAATACATGTAGGTGCCCTTACCAATCTTTTCTATGTTCAGAAAGTGAAGCCAGTCCGCCATCTTGGTGGGGTCCATGGCCAGCTTTACTTGGGGTCCATGGCCAGCAGGCCTTGGGTGGGGTCCAAAGCACGTCATGTCAATATGTCATTAGCTGCTTGTGACGGAGGATTATTTAGGTCGATTATGATCATGTACGACAGCCATCTTGCTTTAGTTTGTGCTATGATGGTGGAAGGGCTTTATTCTGCGCTGCAATTATCGACAGCTTCATATTCAAATTATTACTGTGCATAAAATACGTATTTTTAATGGTGTGATCCAAATGACGGGAACATCATGACGAGACGGGGAACTCAGCAACAGTGTTTTCCTTTCCGGCTGCGAAAGAAATCGGCATGTGCCAACAAGAGACGAAAGTTTCTACGAAGTAAGCATTCCAAAGTAAGGATACGTTTGTAATTGATTTCAGAGCAATAATTCGGAAATAATTTAATGTAAATGTCTAGGCGTTGAAAATTTTAATACACAAATCAAAATGTGAATTGTAAACACTCAAAGATTTCCTTATCAATCGAATAAGTTTCGTTCGGGTGTTCTTGACTTGGTGATCAAATGCTGATATGGTCCCTTGTTTTGTGTCTTTCTTTCCCCAAAGTAACGTTGCAAAACGTTTGGAGCCATTTTTGACAAAATGAAGCCTAAGCTTATGTGGAAATGCGGAATTTTGAGCTAGTTTTCTCAGAAAATGGTTGAGTTCTCGAGAAATTTTACTTGACATTATTTAAAGCACATAATAATAATGTGAATAAATTGCCACTAATGTAAATATTGCAGGCGTGGGAAACAAGTCAAAAAAGTTACATTTTGATAATTTTTGAAAAAAAAAAGAATAGAGCAAGATGGTGATTGTCATTTCATAGAGTAAACTTCGCACTATCCCTACCAAAATTTTAAAGGAAAAATTTGGAGCCGTTTTCTAGAAAATCGTTTCTTGTATTTTTTCAAAATTGCTCATTTTGCACGCAATATTGCCCGAATACTATTATAATTTTCAAAACATGTACACGAGTTTAATGATAGAACTCTTTGGAGGACCATTTTTTTTATAATTTTTTTCCCTTAATTCTGTACTTGTAGGATGACGCCGGAAAAAATTTTCACAAATTCTTAAACTTTTGAACTTCAAACTTTTGAAATTTTCACAAATTCTTAGTTAACCGTGAAAATGAGATCTATGCCACCTTTATAAGTATATTACTTTATCCCTACAAGCAATTTAAAAAAAATTAGGTGCTGTTTTTAGAAAATTTCGAAAATATTCGGGGGCTTCATGTAAAGTACCTCCAAATTTTTAAGATTTTTTTTTTCAAAATCGCGGCGTTTCGAGTGGGCGCAGTTCGACCGGGGAATATCCATTTTGGAAGAAATCGCACGTATGGTTTAGGCGCTAGTGTTGTTCACAGACGGACGGACGTTTTGAAAAAAAACAACACTTTTTCGATATCAGGTGTCCCAAAGGTGTATTTCCGTTAAAAATCTCGAAATAGATTTTCCGCAGCATTACATAACTTTCCCTGTACTACGTATATTACTCCGTATTTTGACCTCCACGGGCGCGCGCACGCAGTGGCCGTGAGTGACATCAAACTCAATTCGGGCGGCGTCGAATGTGTTCTCCACCTGACCTGAGAGAGGTGCCGGCCAGCTCAGCGGTAGTTAGCGGTGGAGAATCTGTAAATTTTGGTTTTGGAGGATGGACATGGCTCAACTCTTCACTCCAGAATGAGAACACGTTTGTTATGAGTTTAAATAATTGAATTTAATGATTTTGGAGGTTGTAATTTGACTCTTTCAAAAAAATAGTATAAAATCTTTAACCTGTTTTCGTCGCGTGAACTCAGCGAACGCAATTTTGCGTCGTCTTAAGACGCAGCAAAGCAAAACAAAAATTTTACACTTCGTCTTAAAACTAATAACAATAATAACTACAGAACAATTTGAATTAAAATGAATTGACTTGGGAAGATGGCCAGGCGCGGCCGTTCATTCACAGTAAAGAATTTACGCCATGCAAAACAAAAAAATTGTCTCAGGTTCAGCGGGTTGCCGTACGAAGGCGAATGTCAATGGCCCAAAGCTTGGCCGCACGTTTTAAATCACCAGACGGGGCGTCGACCTCTGGTGGTGAATGTCCGTGACGCTCCTTTCCATTCACGCAGGCGGGGCGTCACGGATCATGCAAGAGGGGCGTCGGCAAGGGTCTCCCTCGTTCAGGCAGCAAAAACGCTGTCCTCGGCGTGCAGGAGGATGCGTCACATCGGCGTCCAGATGATGCAAACACTCTGGCAGATCCAACAAGTTTATCGATAAGAGGCAGGATGACATCGCATATTGATATATTTCTTGTCCTAAAACGTTTAACTTTTCTGTTCTGAAAAAGCCTTATCACACAGTACTGCCTCATATTTTGAAAAAAAAAAATTGACATCGTGTGTTGGGCAGTTATTTGTATTTTAACAAGATTATTCTAACTATACTTCGGTTTTTCTTTCTTGGTGCACGGGGAGGTGTCATCAAAATGGAATATCTCACGATATTTCGCGTCGTTCTCTGTTGTGTCGCCAGGAGTCGCAAGATCGCCAGCACTGCTCGTTACAGTCGCGATCATGCGAATCCTAGCGGCACAACCGAGAAGGACGCGAAATACCGTGAGATATTTCATTTTATTGACACACCCCCGTGCGCCAAGAAAAAAACTGAAGGTAATGACGGGTAAAATTGCCATGAGTCAAAAAACACCTTCACAACTTGCCACAACTTCAAAAAATGTAAGTAGTACAGTCTGTACCGTAAATTTATTTGCTGGCTCAGTTCCCGTAGTTCACATTTGATACATAATTACTTTTTTGTCGTCGCCATATATACACGTAACTTTGCCACGTAAACAAATAAAAAATACAATATGTAAGATTTGCAAACCTATGATGAAGTTAAAATGCACTATCCAATGGAAAAGTAAATAGTGGAAAATTAAGTAGGAAAAGGCTATTGAACTGTATGGAATTAGCAGGTCCACTTTAAATGACGTTTGCTGTGCCAAAATATGATATTGTTGCTGAGCTTCCCAGACTAAAGCACTAAAAAAGGAAAAAGGACTTTTTTCTATCGCATTTTATCACAATGTTAAACAGTTAATAAAAACGTATTCTGATCCATATTTATGTTTTTCTGCTTCCTATCCAACACATACATTTAAACATTGCCAGAGACTTGGAAATAAATAGAGGTAGCAATGCTTGACCCCTGCGTGTTAACATTGCCACTTTGCTTGCGTTTAAAAATAATAAAATCTTTCAAGTTACGGAAGCCGTGACTTCAATATTTTGAAGAAACATTGTAGTTTTGTGAAGGATTAAAGTGTCAAAATAATGATTCTGAAGATTGCTGCTATAAAGTAGAACGTGAAAAGAAACAAAGACGTGGCAATGTTACCCCCGTTACCTCATAAATTCTCTTAAATACGAGAACACGGTGAATGTATTCTGAATCAGCTTCTAATTTTTATTACTCTCTCTCTCTCTCTCTCTCTATATATATATTATACAATATATAATTATTTTATATATATATTGAAATATACCTTCATCCTTCACTTCGTAATACGTTGTCGTGAGTTTGACCTGTTCCGAATTTATAGAAAGATGTGGGCGCCAGGAACAGGTGACATAAACTAATACTAACTTTTCCCTATTTAATTCTGTCAAAATTATATGGGCATCCAGCTAGCTTGGGCCGATGGATTCGGATTACATGTATTCGCTATCGCTAAGATAGCCGATTACCTGATCTGCCGACTGTACAGCCTGGCGTGGAATCTGAAATATGGAAATTCTCTGCTTCCAACTAATTAGAAGCTTATGATTGACAAATGAACAGACTCTTTTCTTTTTCCAAAGAACAAAATTTAACAATTTATTCAATGTTAATTTTAACAGATTACTTAATGGCCATGACCCCTTTTAAAAGATATTATTTTAATATACTGCAGTATATGTTACCGTCTTGCCGACCCGCTCGTTCCGAAGACGCTTCTCACTTGGCCGATGAATCCGAGTCGCTCTTCTGTCTTCTGATCTTGCGCGGTTGCTGAAGTATCCAGTCCACACTGCATAAAATCTAGCTAAGTTCTTTCCGACGCTTTAGGTTTATAATCTTTCACACGAGTTTAATAAAATACTAATGTTCGAACTATCGTCCGGTGAACACCCAAAACTGCCCAAGTCCGCGGATGTACTCCGGCAAATAATTTCTAAGTCCGATGACGACTGTTACTTTTCGCACGAAAATGTATAAGTCTCACTTTCAACTACAAGGTCCGCACACTATTTGCACTCCACGAAACTCAAGAGCCGAGTTCACGACCTACACTCCACCACTCTGAGTCAGACTGTAACGATCTGCACTCAACGAAGCTCCAAGTCCGAATGAATGTTTTTCTGTATTTTGCAACCCTTGATGGGTCGGTAGCGTCTCACGTTCTATTTTTCCAAAACACGGCGGTAAACACCAGAAAGTCTAATTGCCCCCCGCCAACCCGCTCATTTCTTACAACCCCATGTAGCCGCGCCTTCGTCCGTCATACGTTTTTCGACCAATCACATATTCTTTATTATATCGATCTAGCCAGCGTTCCGGCACCTACGAGGCTTGCAGCTAGTTTATTTACCTGCCCTGCACCATAGCAACCCTCTGCGCTGGCGTTACTAGGGCCGGATATCGCCATTTTACAAGTCCATTTAGTCGCCCCGTATACAACTAATATTATGAATAAACCATGTCCCGTTCTGGTATATCACAATATATATATATATATATATATATATATATATATATATATATATTCACACACCTAAAAATTTTACTCCGTGAAATGTAGGGTGTCCGGGGAGGAAACGTTGAAACTTCGAAAGTAAGCTCTTAAGACACTTCTAAGCATATTTTGTCTAATAAACTCCGTGGATATTCCGAATGGTTGGGCCGCAATGAGCCCTCAAAAGTTTGTTTGAAAAAATGATTTCTAGGCAAAAATTTGCATTATGGAAGCATAGAAACACTTCAGAAACATGTAAATTGTTTATTATTTACAAAAGAAATGAATATATTTGCTCAGACAGTAAAATTAAGCGAGAAATAAAAATCAGTGGAATTGTGTAAATTGGGTGCTTATTTATTTCTCGCTTAATTTTTCCTACCGAACAAATATATTCATTTCTTTTCTAAATAATGAACAACTTCTACGTTTCTGGTGTGTTTCTATGCTTCTATAATGCAAATTTTTGCTTAGAAATCATTTTTTCAAACCAACGTTTGAGTGCTTTTTGCGGCTTAATCATTGGGAATATCCACATAGTTTATAAGACAAAATATGCTTAGAATTGTCACAAGAGTTTATTTTCGAAGTTTCGACGTTTCCTCCCCGGACACCTGTACCTGTTGGTAGTATTGAAACCGAAAATTTAATTGAATGTCCAAGAATAAATAATAATAATAATAATTTATTGAGTCACATATACAATTACAATCGTGTATGACGAGTCAAAGTCATGTTTTGGGTGGAGAGAGTGAAGTTACATTACTGTCCAGAAGCAAAACAAGGGGCCATCTCAGCATTTGCTCAAAGGACCAGGGAAACTGAACAAAAATCTGATCGAGATGGGGTCATTAGCCTAGAAATTATCCTCCTACAATAGGTCAATATCCTACTACAATACTTCTTACAGGTACATGAAGATATTATACAGTATATAATTATTTTTAATAGCAAAATAATTTAACATTTCCAGTTTGTAATGTTTAATGTAATAGTAAAATTCACTTATGTAATTTTACTGCTACTACTTATAATAACCATCATAATAATAATGATAATAATAATAACATATTGAGTCATACAATTTAAATCATGTATGACGAGTCAGATATGATATATGCAGGTGCACATGTCTTCCTGAGCTCGAGATTTCCCCCCTTCTTTTCCTTTTCTTTTACTACGCACTATTATGAATGAAGGTAAATGCAGCATTTTAATTTAAGAAATGTTCTCTTCTATGTGAAAGAACTGCAAGCGATATTAAATTTTGATTTTTAATACACTGCTAACAATAATTAATCATCCACTCCTATCACAGCTAGGAAAAGGTAGCTCAAGAATACTTGGGCAGAGTGTAGTTACATTTACTATCCAGAATCAAAGCAAGGGGACCATTTCAGCATTTGCTCAAAGGATCAAGGGAAACTGGACAAAAACCCTGATCGTGTTTGTGTCATTATTCTTACAGCTGAATTACAAAATTTGTTTTTAATGATATTAGTAATATTAATGATAATAACAATATAATAATATTCGTTGAGAAATGATTTAATAACATTGTTGTTAACAGAGCCTAATGTATCTGTCAAATTAAGGGTGAAGGAATAGAATTTTGATCAGGCATTCTCCTTCTACATCAATCCACCTGCAATTTAATACAATGTCTCATCTTATAGATTAGGCGTCAAAATTTTAGTTTTTAAGCCCCCAGAACCATTTGTTGAGGAGTTATGTGACGGTATTGCGACCACCACCGTCTTCGGGATAAGGGAGAGGGATTTTTAATAATCTCCCTAGGATGTTTGGTAGCTCAGTCGGGATGACGGTGGGCCACATAAAAAAATTGAAATTGGTGGGATCAAGGACGAGGGTTCTCTACACAACGGTCTCGCGAATCATTCAGATTAAAACACAGATTTCTTAAAAACCTTACTATAATCTTGAGATGAAAAAAATTGTGGCATAGAAATCTCATACACTTGACACTCATAAATAAATAGAAAAATACAAAATACGCTGTCAATTGCTGAAAATATAATACACAAGAAAATTCTTAAATCTATACACCCTTCTCTTTGTTACTTTACTAATTTACAATGTCTTTCTCATCAAATCAAAATTTTATTAGGTCTTCACACATTCTTTGGTACCATTTATATTCTTTCATGTAACACAAAAATTAAGTTTTTACTGTTTCTATTTTTACAAAGAATAAGGATAAAGAAAGATTGATTCTGTAAGTTATAAAAAAATCTCTTCTCTAACTAGCTGAACATTAAATCTTTTTCTCAGTTTACACAGAATTACTCTATCTGCTTCGTTAAACGAGTTCTGGGCACTAGAACGTTTGTAAAAGGAACTTTCTTACTTTGAAATCCTTTTCAATACGGGGTTTCGGTTCGCCGTCTTCTGAAACTCGAGCAGTGGCGACTTCGGTGACCTTGATGCTGGGTGTTTCCCTTCGCTGCTCGCTCCGCTGGTCGGGTACCGTTACCAAAGCTCCCTCGCAAACTCCCTCTGGGGCAACGGTGTGGTTAAATATTCGTCTTTTGCCAACGTAAATGTTTTAACCATATGCCGCTAGTATTTTCCAATTATATCCAGTAGAATTCAATGCTATATAATAAGCGAAGAGCATATAAAAAGAATAAAGAACAAATACGAAAAGCTGAAAAATTAGGATATAAAAACCACGTGTTAGATTCTAATCAATTATAAGTGACAGGGCTCCTTCCCCTCTTCCCTCTGTTCTTAAAACATCTTGTTATTTAATCCTTAAATAGTAATTCTCTTCGCACTAATTCAAAGAATTAATTACCTCTTCCTTTTGTCTTTGAAGAGCTCTGATGCATTTTCTTCGTCTGGATTGACGGAGTCCTCGTTGACACGCTACGTCCGTTCAACCTCGCTGCTTGCCGACACGCTTCGAAAAGGAACGGGATGTGCTGTATGTCTCGCTGTTACCCTAGCCAAGCGTTTCTAGTGAACTTTTGTGATCACTATGAGAACTAATCAGTAGCTCTCTTCTGTCTGTGCGGCGCGCGCTATGAGTACCGATGCTCTTCGTGCGGGTGATAAATGTGCCACCTTTTCCTGAGCTTTCGGAGGGAAAACGGATGGTTACAGTATAGATTCGAAAATAGAATTTCAGCGGATTCACTCGGAGGCATATACACCGTGTGATATGAGAATCAACATTCTCAAAGAAACTTACGAGTTGCTTATACAATTAACGTGGTTATGATTGCCTTTTCTGTCTCAATTTTATCGCACGCGAAAAAAATTAAATTTCTATACTACTTGGAATGGCGGGAAAAGCACGGGGAAAAGAAAACAGGCGTGCATAAGATGCCATTGTCGTTTGTTACTAAAAGTGCGGCAACTATAATCTGTTGTGCTTAGTGCTTATATTTCAATATTTCCTTCAAGTCGTATTATCTGCTCTGATAAAAATGACTTCAAATCGATGTTGTTTTTCTTGTACTGTAAAGACATGCAAAACTAATACCAAAAACTGTAAGTTTAGTTTATTCCGATTTCCAAAAGATGTGGAGAGGTGTGTGTGTGTTTAATTTGCTTTAGAGGACGTGAAATTTCAATAAAATGGATAGAATAATAAAATGAATTGAAGTCAGTGGTGTGCATTTCATGGAATGAAGTGAATGAGTCATTCCCCTAAGCAATGCACAGAAAAATCCTTTCTATTGAAATGTACCAACAATGTCTCATCATAAAGTATTACGTGATCGTGCCGTTTTTAAATGACATCATTTACCTTAGGACTGTTATATTCGTGACCCGTTCCGAATTTGTAGAAAACTATGCGCGGCAGGAACAGATTATGATAATTGATAATTAAAACCAATGCTTCCACAGCTAATCTTAACGAATGGATAAATGTTCGGCTAGCTGGGTCAATGGGTCACGTAATGGATAATCGCTATCGCCTAGATAGCCGATTATTTGATCTGCCAACTATACAATATGGCGAGGAATCTGAAAGGAAATAATTAAATATATCTCTAAATACTTATCAGTTGTGATTGACTAAATGAAAATCTTTTCATTTCCAAAAGAATATTTAACAATTTATTAACGTGAACAATTATTCTGCCTTTAGGTCATGACCTTTAAAAAGAAAACCTTTGTACTGCAGTACTTATCTAAATTTAATCTTGACCGACGGCACCCCGCAGTATCTTCTCACTTGGGTGATGATAATTCCAAATCCAGCTTCTCTCTTGTAATCTTGCGACGCAGCCGACGAATCCAGCCCGCACTGCCTCGAATATCTACCGGTTCTTACTTAATTAAGATTCACAGTTCCTAGTTCTCCCCAACTACGTGGTAAAACATTCAAGTCCAAAGTTCAGAATAAACACACCGCAATATAAAATCTTTCAAAGTCCCAAGCGAATTTAAATGCTGCACATTAACTTTCAGAGTCCGAAAACCATTGATTCTGACAACAAACTTACAAGTCCCACTCCCCTAATATTAAATTCGCGAGCGATCCGCACCATTCGACGGCCTCTATCAGAATGTCATTTACTCCTCCGTTTTTAGCCCTCCAAGTCTCAGTATCCATCCTTCATTCTTATTTTTTTTAAACAAAACGACAAACTTCAGTCATAAATAGACAGTCTATTCTCCCTTAGCCAATCCATCCATTTCTTACCAAATCAAGTAGCTACGCTCTCGATAGTCATTGCTTTCTAAACCAATCCCAGAATATCTTATATTTCTATCTAGCCAGCGCCCCCGCATATTCAAGGCCTGAATGCAGTTTATTGACCTTGCCAACCGCTATGCCGGCGTTGCTAAGGC
>JAHLJT010009428.1:0-90765 GCA_031308135.1 Acheta domesticus | reverse complement strand
CCCGTCGAGGTGGGTTGGTCCACGTCCTGACGGGGGGATGCAGAGAAGGCTCTCAAGTGTTCCTTTCTCCATTTTTTCATCTTCTTGCTTCTCATTTCATGTCATGTACGTTCTTTTCACTCCTTTTTCTTCCTCACTGGCCTTCTCTGTATGCTGAACGCCCACCCATGTGTTTGCCGTGCATGGCGACCCGTGTCGGAGGGAATGTGTGTCCTGGCAGTTGAGGGACCTGTTTGTTTCCCTATCTAGTCCTAGTGCTACTGTTCGCCTTGCACTAAGGGGTACGTTGGTTACGTATTTTGGGAAACATTCCCTGTAGGTTCCAACACACTCGCTTTGGCCCCGGACTCTTCTAGACGGGCGGTCGGGAGCTAACCCACTCCCGATCAATCGGCTCGGACTAGGTCTTGTACTGAACTCCAGGGTGAGCGGGGGAATCCACGGCGGTGCAGCGCCGTGTTATTCCCCCACTATATCCTCGTGGCAACCCTGGCACTCCGATGGAGTGTCCCCTTGTTGGGCTCCGTGGTGGGTGGGGACCACGAGGATGAACCTATTCCATCTATATGGATATTTCACCTTTCCCCCCGCCCTCTTCCGCAAGGAAGAGGAGATGTGCCGAAAGAACCATTGACTTAATAGTTTCTTTTCTAGAGAAGAAGATCGACCCAAGATGCCTCGTTTCCTCCTCATGTCATGCGCTGAGGAAGGTAAAACTTTTAAAACTGTAAGTGCTGTCCGTCTGGCGCGAGCCATAGAAGAGGCTTACGGGAAGCTCCAAGCGGTCGTGCGTCAGAGGAACGGAACGATTCTTTTTGAAGCACGTACCGACGAGCAAATAGGAAAAATTAAAAATACAAAGCAGATTGCCGGCCTCCAGGTAGTAGTCACGGTCCATCCCACCTTGAACCTGTGCAAGGGCGTGGTAAATCACGAGGACTTTGCTTCAGAAACGGAGGAAGATCTTCTAAACTTTTTTAAGACCTATGGCGTGACTCAGGTGTACAGGATCGGAAGGAAGGAGCAGGGGAAAGTGATCCCTACTTCTACCCTGATCCTTACTTTTGACCGACCATCTCTCCCGGAAAGGATCGTTACCGCTTTCTACAACCTCCGTGTGCGGCAGTATGTGCCGAACCCTTTGCGCTGCTTCAAGTGCCAAAGGTTTGGGCATACTCAGCAGCGATGTATGTCAGTAAACGCGGTTTGCGGGAAGTGCGGATCGTCAGTTCACGACCAACAACCCTGCGACAAACCACCGCACTGTGTGAATTGCGAAGGCGATCACCCAGCCAACGACAACAAGTGCCCCACGTTTCTCCGGGAAAGGGAAATCCAAAAAATAAGAGTAACCGAAAAGGTTTCCTTCCCTGAGGCGAAGCGTAGGTTCCAAACCAGGAATCCAGTGGACCTATCACGATCCTTTTCCAGTGCTGTGAAACCTAAGTCCCCGGGGGTAACAGCGAGTTGTCAAACTCACTGTACCCCAGCGGTAGTCTCACATTTCAGTTGTCAGGTGTCGCCGGTCGACTTCCCCGAAGATTCGGCGTGCATCCAAGGTGGGAAAATTATAATTCCCACAAAGTACAAAAAACCTGTCCAGAAACTCCACCAGACATCGACCACCTCAACTGAAACTTCTACTGAAATCGATCTTAAGCAGACACCGCCTCCCAGGAAAAATACGTCATCCAAATCCCGTCCTCCTCTTTCTGTTTCCGAGAATCACATCGGACGATCCTCCAGCTCTTGTAGATCTCGGTCACCCGTGGCCAAAAGTCGGGAAATCCCCCCGACACAGACGACCTTATCCAGCAGCAGTCAGGATGACTCTGCTGGTGATGAGGAACCCCACGAGAGTTCCTCTAAAACCTTTCAGAAGGTGAGAAAGAAAAAAAAGCAACCAAAGAAATAATTTCTCATAATGGCTCTCTCATGGAACTTAAATGGTCTTCGTGCTCACTCAGAAGAATTAAGATTAATAATTTCTCGCCACAAACCATTTATAGTCTGTCTTCAGGAAACTCATCTTCTCCCTCTCATCCCCTGTCTCTTCGCGGATTTAACATCTATCGGTTTGATCAAGACGACGGACTTCGTGCTCACGGCGGCGTTGCGGTACTCATCCGCGACTCCCTGTTCTCGGAGGAACACAACGTTCGAACCGACCTCCAAACAGTTTGCGTACGGGTACACCTACCATCCTTCTCTTTTACGGTGTGTAGTATATACATTCCCCCTGGCCAAGTCGTGTCACAAGAGGAACTCGAAGATGTTTTTTCTCAGTTGCCCGCCCCTTTTTTTATTGCGGGGGATTTTAATGCCCACAATCCCCTCTGGGGTGGCACGAGGACCTGCCCGAGAGGTTCTATCCTCGAAAATATTATTGACCAGCAAAACTTAATTCTTCTGAACTCCGGGAATCACACTCATTACTCCATGGCGTCAAACACCTTCTCGTCAATCGATCTGGCACTCTGCAGTCCATCCTTATCTACCATGGTAGAGTGGACCGTACTCGATGATCTACATGGGAGTGACCATTTTCCCATTTTGGTCCACTTTAATGTCCCTGATTTAGACGTCATCTACCCTCCTCGCTGGCTATTCCATCGAGCCGACTGGGATACATTCAGCGAGAAAATTATAATGCCAGACCACTTCTCAAATAATATCGATACCTTGGTGGCCCAATTCACCGACGCCGTTCTTCGCGCAGCCACCATTGCAATCCCGAAGTCTACGTGTCGGCCACGACGCGTCCCGGTGCCTTGGTGGAATGCTGACTGTGCCACCGCGGTGCGTGACCGAAAGCAAGCACTCGCGAGGCTCAATAGGTTCCCCACCGCATCAAACCTGATCGATTTCAAAAGAAAGCGGGCCAGAGCCAGATTAGTAATACGGGAAAGTAAGACCGCTTCCTGGAGAGCCTTTATTTCTTCTCTTTCTTGCCATACCCCGCCTAAAGTAGTATGGCGAAAGATCCGACAGATCGGAGGAAGATTTTCCCCATCATCTGTCCCAGGACTTCTTATTAATGGAAATCTTATTACTTCTCCAGAAAAAGTAGTTGAGGAATTGGCCTGTCATTATGAAAATTCCTCCAGTTCCTTACACTACTCCCCTAGCTTCTTGAAAACGAAGAGTAGAATGGAGAAATGCAGATTGGACTTCTCTACCTGCCTGGAGGAAGATTATAACGCCCCTTTCTCCATGGATGAATTTTCCTGTGCGCTCACCCGTGGGAAAGATTCTGCTCCAGGACCAGACCAAATACACAACCAAATGTTAAAACACCTGCCGGAAGAGGCACGTATCTTTCTCCTCCGTATCTTCAACAAGATTTGGATGGAACATACCTTCCCTAGAACCTGGCGCGAAGCGATTATTATTCCTATTCCTAAAGAAGGAAAGGACAGGACAAAGCCGTCAACCTACCGTCCAATCTCGCTCACAAGCTGTATATGCAAACTTCTGGAGCGAATGGTGAATACCGTTTGGTCTGGCACCTGGAGCTGAGAAACCTACTTACACCCATCCAATGTGGTTTCAGGAAGAACAGGTCAACCATGGACCACCTTGTCACCCTTACCACACAGATCTCCACTGCTTTCGTGCTACGTCAACACCTGGTAGCAATTTTCTTTGATATAGAGAAAGCTTATGATACTACCTGGAGGTACGGCATTCTTCGCACCATCCATTCTTGGGGTCTTAGGGGCCGGCTCCCCCTTTTTTTAGTAGCCTTTCTTTCCTCAAGATACTTCCGCGTTCGCCTTGGTGACAGGTTATCCGCCAGCCACCATTTAGAAAACGGAGTCCCTCAGGGCTCAATTCTGAGTGTCACTCTGTTTGCCATCGCTATCAATAGTATAGCGTCGATAATCCGAGAGCCGGTGAAAGCATCGCTCTTCGTTGACGACTTTGCCATTTTCTGCTCTTCCAAGAGTATTCAAGTGATAGAGAGACAATTACAACTTGTCCTCAACAAATTGCAGGAATGGAGTGATGCGACAGGTTTTAAATTCTCCGCATCAAAAACTAGCTGTATGCACTTCTGCAGGATTTATCATCTTCATAACCACCCCGATCTTTTCTTGGAAGCCATCTTCTACCTTTTGTGGACTCTGCAACTTTCCTTGGGCTTACTTTCGATAAGAGCCTAACTTGGCGAAATCATATACGTAAACTGAAGAGCCGATGTGTCTCACCTCTGAACCTCCTTCGCACCCTTACAGGCAGCTCTTGGGGAGCTGACCGTGTGTGTCTCTTGCGTTTGTATAGAACCCTCATCCGCTCTATTTTGGATTATGGATGTATTGTATATGGGTCAGCGTCACCATCAACCCTCCGGCCATTAAATACCATTCACAACGCCGGTATAAGAATTAGTACAGGCGCCTACCGCACGAGTCGCATCGAATGCCTCTTGGCCGAAGCTGGAGAACCATCTCTGAGCCGAAGGCGAGATATTTTATTAGCCTCTTATGGGGCTAAAGTGTCGGGACTGGTTGACCACCCTTGTCGTCGTATAATCATCCACCCAAAGTATGAGTCCTCGTACATCTTCGAACTTCGTTACCCCATCCCCCAGGTATTAGATTACGAAATCTTCTCCGGGAATTAAATGTAGAACTTCCCACCCCTGTGAGACCCACAAGTGACCGGATCCCCCTTGGAAACTCCTCCTTCCCAGTATTGACTTCAGACTCTCCCATTTACCCAAACAAACTACTAGTCCTCTGGTTTACCAGAAGCAGTTTCTGGATATGAGAGAATCCTATCCGGATCATTTATTCTTATACACGGATGGTTCATCGTGCAGCGACGCGGTGGCATGTGGTTTTTACTGTATCAGGGCCACCAAATCATTTCGGCTTCACTCCAAATGCAGTATTTTCACTGCCGAAATGTGTGCAATCTTTGAGGCCTTAAAATACATTGAATCAGCGACGTTGCGGCGAGTAGTTATCTGTTCCGATTCTCTCAGCTCTCTTCAAGCTGTCTCCCGTCCTTCGTCAGACTACCTGACTTTATCCGTTCAAAGCCTGATTCATCGTCTTCTGTCCCGCCGCTATGACCTGGTACTTAGTTGGGTCCCAGGCCACGTGAGTATCAGAGGGAACGAACTGGCCGACCAGGCGGCGAAATCAGCGACTCGTAAAACTCGTATCGACATCCCTTCTGTGCCATTATCCGATGTTCAGGCTTTCTTGAAACGATCCGTGCTTAGAGCGTGGCAAACAGAGTGGCACAATAGCACTTTCAAACTAAGTGCGATAAAGAATTCTGTGTATCCCTGGCGCTCCTCATCACGGTCCTGTAGACGCGAGGAAGTTATTTTAACCCGTCTTCGTATCGGACACTGCCATTTCTCTCACGGTTTCATTCTTCGAAATGAAACTCCCCCCATCTGTGACTCGTGCCAGACTGTTCTTTCCGTGGAACACGTCCTGCTGTACTGTAGGAAATTTGTTGGCAGTCGACGAAGACATGACCTGGGCAACTCGCTACAAGTGGTGCTCGGGGATGACGATTCTGCGCTCTCAAAACTTTTTTGTTTTTTGAGAGAAAGCAGAATATATAATTTTATTTGAAAGAACAATGTTTTATGTTGTTTTTTGGCCCCTTTACAGCCAATTTTACGTTTTAAGATAAATTTTACGCGCCCTTTTTCTATTTTCCTTCTGCCATTTCTACATGTATACTTGATGCAGAATTCGAGCCTCCTTTTTAGCCCATGTACATGCTTTTAAACAGTGAGTAAGTTACATATGCAACACTGAATATTCTTTTCTCCAAATACTCTGGCATGGGCGCCAATGACCACAGCAGTCGAAGCGCCCTTTAAACCCTATTCAATCAATCAATCAATCGACCGCAGCGCTGTGGCCTTCTACTCTAGGAAGTATTGCGTCTGCGCGGCCATCCTTTGTGACGTACTGTCTGGCTCGGCGGAGCATAGGGTCCTTGAATGACAGGCCTACCGATAACATATAGTCGTAACGCGAGCAGATCCCAAACTTCCTCAGATTGCGCTGGCGAAATGTACAGCGTGGTAAAGAGGATAACGCAAATCATCGATATTGCTTTTTAAAAATAATTTTAAAAAAAACACCGATGTTTTGGCAACAAAATATCAATGTGAAGAAAAAATCGAAAGGAAAATATCGATGTTTCTGGTGGAAAACATCTTAATTTAACCCTGGATTCACAAGGCTCATTTCAAAGAGCGCTAACTACAAGGTGGGGTCTCTGGTGACCCCGACCTCTTTTAAAATTTCCTTCCTTTTTCTCGTTGAATATTTAACAATGAACGATGAAATCTTTATTTTAGTAATAAGAAAGGTCATTTATTTATCATTTTTATTACAATAAAGTATTGAACAAACTATAGAACTATTAAATCGGGTAACTTGGAATTAACATAACTATTTCTTACACATAAACCTGTGAGATAGAATAATTGGTGCTCTTGGCATACAAAATGACATCGGCAAGAAAAATATGCGAAGCTTGATACAATGTTTTAAATATAATATATAGATTAGAAAATTTGAATGTAGCTAATCTGTCCATCAGCCAAGTAACTTTGGCATAAAACTGCATAGAGCAAAGAATAATCAATCTTCCAAGCAATTCTTACAAATTGCTAACTTATGTTCGGCACAAATGGAACTTTGGCATTTTGAACAAGAACCTACACATTTCCGATCCTTCTCTCTTGGACATAAGTAGCATCTTTTCCTTTTCCTTGAAATGGAATTTGATTCAGTAGGCGTTGTCTGGGGTATTTCTGTCTTATAATGCTTCATAACCTGTTTCATCATCAAAACTAAATGGTGTGGAAGAAACTGCTTTTGAACTCTTTTTTTCATTTCTTCTTCGACCAGAAAGTATGCCAGGGATTTTAAAAATTTGTTGCGATCGTCAGTACCTCCATTGCTTCGGTAAAGTACAAAGCTGTTTATGCCTGCTGCATCGAGCATGCCATAAAAGTATCGCAATGGCCACCGTCTTGTTTTTCTGGCTGTGGTTTTTAGGTGGCACAGTAAATCAAACACATCCACTCCACCTTTGGTCTCATTGTAAAATAGAACAATGTTAGATTTACTACTGGTTTCGTCTATTTCACCTTTATCGTGAAATGAAGAGAGCAGAACAACGTTTCTATTTTTTCTTGGTACATAGGAAACGAGCATTTTCTCTTTCCTATACAGAAATTCTGTGGATGGGGCTGGTCGCTTTTTAGTTTGCAAAAAATTTGAAGGTATTTCAGGTTTATTTTTCCTTAGGGTACCAACCATTGTAAGCTTTTTTTCCGCGAGTTTATCAACTAGTTCACACGAGGCAAACCAGTTGTCTACAGTCACGTTGCGATTGGTACCATGGACAGGTTCTGTCAATTTGAGAACGTAATACGTAGGAATGGAAACATTTCGTGCAATAGACTCTTTGCCTATATAAGGTATACCTCCATAAAAATAAAATGTTTTGGCATCACATATACTTATAATCTTTAATCCATACTTGTCTGGTTTATTCGGCAAATACATTTTAAAAGGACATTTGCCTCTAAAACTCCAAAGAGTCTCATCAACAGTCACATATTCTGATGGGATGTACAGAGATCTGCAACGATCTGTAAACATATTCCAGATGTCTCGGAAAGGAGCAAATTTGTCTGTCTGACGCCTTTCGAGACGAGTGGCTTTATCATCAAATCTCAGATTATTTATCAGAAAACTGAAGCGGTTTCTATTCATTACTGACCGAAAAAATGGAGCTCCAAATACAACAGACCACATATCAACTGTTCGTACTTTGGCGTCTTTGAGGGCTCCAGCCATCAACAATACGCCAAGTAATGCTTTTATTTCAACAAAATCAGTTGGTTGAAGATACCATTGCTCTGATTTGTATCTAGCCTTATCGATCTCAATTTGCTGATTAGTATATTCAACAATGGTCTGAAGCATATTCTCAGTTATGAGCATACTGAATAATTCAGTGTGAGATGTTTTATTTCGGGCCTCCATTGTCGGTCCTGGCAATTTCAGAACAATGTTTTTAGCAGGGGTTTTTGAGGTTGGTTTCTTGAATGTCTTAGCATACCATTCATAACCTTTTTTTCCATAAAACACCTTTCCTACCTCATATTCTCCATCTTTCACTGTCTCTTCATCTTCGTCATCATAATTTTCTTCGGCAATAAATTCATCTGCCTCCCGATTATCAGAGACAATATCATCTTCGTCTTCACTCACCACTTCATTTTCATCATCTTCTGAATCTGTTTCTTCAATCAATGGACGCTCCAACTCCCGAGCTATTTCCTCCATATTCAGAAAAATTGGATTTGTTGACATTCTAACAGAAAATAAACGAAAACCATCAGCAAAAGCTTACTCACAAGTTAGAAAAATCTGTGACGTTAAATACAAGTTGGGGTCAAATATAACCCCAATTACATATTACTTTATTATATTACCTGTTATAAAATGATGTAAAAAAAATATTAACAAGTCGACTGTCTTGACATAAGCAGAAAGACTGGAATGAAAGATACAATGACCGCACGGACCCGCTTTTCAAGGCTGCCAATATTTAAACGAGATAATGTTACTCTGGGGTCACAGGTGACCCCAGCCTTGTGCTTCCCGGGTTAAAATCATCGATTTTTTTGCCATCTCTAGACATCCTAACACATAATACAAAAATGTGCGGATTTTAAGAAAAAATTCTTTAAACCATAAAACCCCGCGAGCCGTACAAATGTCCTCGGCGGACCACATGTGGCCCGCGGGCCGTAGTTTGAGGACCCCTGATCTAGAGGCTGTGTTCAGTGTATCGAATTTGGGGCTAAACACCAAATCTTATGTTATGACTTTCGCATAACCTCAGAACATGTAAGCTTATGTGTGAAGACATTATCACGAATAAGGACTTTAGGACCATCGTCGTTTCTCACTGATGTAAAAAGACGTTCTCAAACCAATCTTCGAAACAAGCTGCGCCGAATCATCCATTCTTAGAACGGTTGTATCGAGCCCCATCGGGTCCATTTTCAATCCAAGTGGACCATATATGTTCTGCATTGTACACCACGTACGGTGGTAAAGATTGCCTTCTGCATTGCCACATTTTGTATTTTTGGGTTCGAGATCAGTGAAAGAAAAAAGTTTTTTTTATTTCAGCACGATGTATCGCGTACAAAACAAGGAAACTAGCATTAGTTGCTAAGATGCAAAAACAGTAGAAAATATGTAAAACATGAATGTTTCAATACACAACAATTATTCCCTCGTTAATTGCAAGATAGGAAATATGATCATAAACTGGACAATACATTTTGCCCTTCTGATCATAAACTGAGTTCATAAACCCAGTGCCCTTCTGATCATAAACCCGCTAGTATGCGTAAAGCCGCGTCCACACGATGCGTCTTTTCCTGTGCGTCATGAGAATAAAATTGCATGCGCAAAGTTGAAGACGAACGTTCAACCCAGCGCACGTGCGCTACCCTGTCCAGACGCTGCAACACTGCGGTGAGGTTATATACTCTCTGCTGCGGTGTATAGAGTCGGTGTTGTGTACCATGGATCCAGCTGTTTGCGCGGCAATTTCGGCAGCTTATTTTATTATTAGCCGAAAGAAGAGGAAAAGGGAGAGGCGTATGTGGATGCGAGAATATTTTAAACATGAGAGACACACAATTATTCGTGATTTGCGGAGCGATCACGAATTGTTTAAAAACTTTACAAATGTCTCCTGACGATTTCTCTCTACTGTTGGAGCTAGTGAGAGGGCAGATTTCAAAACAAAATACCGTGATGAGGAATGCAATTCCAGCCGAAATAAGGCTGGCAATTACTTTGCGGTATCTGGCCACCGGTGACTCTTACTCGAGTTTAAGTTTTATGTTCCATGTATCCAAACAAAGCATTTCTGAAATAATTCCGGAAACTGCAAGGAGCATTAAGGAAGTTCTTCAGGATTACATAAAGGTAGGCCGTTTTTCTAAAACTTTTTATTTATTTTCTTATTATTTTACATATGAAATAAATAGTCATGGTCAGGAATCGTTAAAACAGTGGTGGTGGTGGAGGAGGAGGAGGAGGAAGAAGAGGGCGAGGGTGAGGAGGAGGATTGGGGCACAGAAACTATAGGATGCTGGTTGGAAGAGGAGGAGAAGGATTGGGGCACAGAAACTATAGGATGCTGGGTGGTGGAGGAGGAGGAGGACTGGGGCACACAAACCATTGTTGGCGACTGCATATTTTCGTCACTCAATTCAATCGAAGTGATAGTTTTTAATAACTCCAATTGTGCTATCTTTTTCAATCTTTCACTTTTTAAATTCTGAATTTTTTTCGCAATTAACTCCCCAAAACTGGAGTACTCTGTTGAAGGTTTCATCATGGAATACGCTGCCTCCATTATTTCGTATGCTTTCTCTTCTTTTTCATCCCTCTTCCTTTTCTGGGACCTACGATGGGGGTGGGTGTTGAAGAATCCATGCGTGGGCTCATTTCTAAAGCCCTAACTTCTGTCCCATCATCTTCCTCTTCATTTGTTAATACAACCTGCAAAAATTAAGAAAAATTTATTTTTCAGATGCCAGCTAATGAAGAAGAATGGGAAAAAATTTCTGAAGATTTTAACAGGAAATGGAATTTCCCTAACTGCATTGGGGCTGTAGATGGGAAGCATGTTACCATACAATGTCCAGACAATAGTGGAAGCACATTTTTTAATTATAAAGGGCATTTTAGCATTGTCCTCATGGGGGTAGTAGATGCCAATTATTGTTTTATTTATTGTAATGTAGGCTGCCAAGGCAGGATTTCAGATGGTGGCGTTTTTAAAAATACAGAGTTCAGTAGGAAACTTTCCAATAATGAATTAAAATTACCAGAACCAAAACCTCTTCCAGGGCGAGTTACCCCAATATCACCTGTTTTGGTAGCAGATGATGCTTTTCCCCTATCCCCAAACATCATGAAGCCCTTTAAAGTAGATTTGAACAAGGGGTCTCCCAAGAGAGTTTTTAATTACAGGCTCAGCCGAGCCCGACGTATAGTGGAAAATTCTTTTGGTTTGATGGCATCAGTTTTCAGAATTTTTAGAAAGCCAATGGAACTAAAATTGGAAAATATAATAGATGTTACACTTTGTTGTGTATATCTACACAATTTTTTAAGAAAGAGTGTGTCATCGAGAAGCAGATATGCTCCTTTTGGTTGTCTCGATTCTGAGGATATTAATAGTCGAGAAATTATATTGGGGTCATGGAGGGAGATTACAGAAATGACACAGGTCTGAGACCTCTAGTAAATATCGCAAGAAGACCATCACTCCATGCAACCAATGTTAGAGATGAATACTTGGAGTATTTCATGTCAGATATGGGATCAGTGCCCTGGCAACATAAATATCTGAACTAAGCTTATGTAAATTGTTTTTTATTTAACCTTTATATATTTATAATCACATAGTTGTCAATAAAATGATACTCACTTCCAGAGAATTTATCGGATTTATTACTCCCACAGAATCTCTCGTCACTCCAGGACAAGATATATCTTTTAAAAACATCAGTGGTTCAAAACCAAACCATTTGGAAATGTAAATATCATTTCCTCCACTCCCACTTCTCTTTTTAGAAACTTTATCGAATTCCTTGCTGAAGTAGGAGCGGAGGCTTTTAATTTTATTTTTTATATTCACAATTCCACAGCTGTATTTCACAGCTAACTCGTTCAATGCATCTGCAATAATATGATAATTATAATAATAATAATTTTCAAATATGTGATTAATTTGACAATTTTCAGTTTACTTTTAGAATCTTACCTTCCCTCAATTGCTTATTGCAATAATCTTTTTTGGAAGAATTCCATAAAATTTCTCTCTCCCTGTAGTCTTCAATGAACTGAAGAGTCAGTTCTTTGTTTTCAAGAGACATTCTGAAAATACAAAAACTTGAATGAAATCTATTGCATTTAATTGTTTCAGCTGTATAACTTATTAAATCAATTTCAAAAATTGGCATTACAGTAAAAATAAAATAAAAATTGGGAGAACAAGATAGACACTGCATCACACCAAACTAGAAACAGAAGTAATCACTTGTTCATTTTTACTGGTTACAACTACATAGCTAAATCAATATATATTGAACATTGATATTTACCGTAAAAATGAAATGAAAATTAGGGGGAAAAATAACACTCTGCAACACACCAAACTAGAAACAGAAATAATCACATGTTCATTATTACTATTTTCCACTATATAGCTTAATAAATTTTAATCGAAAATGTATATTACCGTAAATATATGATAAAAGAATAATCTGTACGAAATTCGCAAAAGAACACAGAACACCACACACTATCGGGAGATTACCCAAGATTACTCAGAGTTCGTATAGCTCGGTATTTTCGGATGACTTCCCTATAAAATATACGTTCTTTGGAGGAAGCGCACGAGAAAGACGAACGAGATTCCCGTCAGCTCTGGGAACTTGCGCTAGACGCCATCGTTGGACGCATGGCCGCACGCGCGCAAAATTGAACGAAAGACGCATCGTGTGGACGCGGCTTAAGAGCCTCGGCACTCTGCCCCGTTCCTTGTTATAGCTAGAAGTTCCACTACTCACCGCTTGCGCGCTGCTCGCCGACCATTCCTCATTCGGCTGCTGCATGCAAGTATACGGGGATCCGCATTACAGGCAGAGAACTTTTCGACTTAGAGGCTTGTGATTCAAATATTTAGGCCTTCCGTTGCTTCATTAGTAAACAGCAGCAAGTTCTCACTATCACTGGTACAAAAATGTTCACAGATTATGTCACTGATCATTATTAAATGTATTCACTCTCTTCACACGCAAGAAAACTGCTTCTTTGCAAAGCAGGCTTAATGGTATTTTGAAGATTCCTTTTCACACAAATTCTTGGATGTTGTGGTACAGCTTTTACAATAATAGCTCTATCAACCGACAAAAGACCTACAAATTTTGCTGAAGGATAGTGAAATTTGGAATTTTCGTCTCTGTTGTTATATAATATTTACTAGTGAAGATCTGCATTTGTTTGTGGACACTTTATTTAGACAAAGTGTACATGAGATTTGTTTAACAATTTTTTTCACAATGAATCCTGCCACGTAAGCCAAAGATGAAATGCGAACAGTTGTTTCAGTGGGAACCTGAATATCACTAAGATTATTTAACAGGGAAGCGATTTCCTCCGAAAGACGTGCTTCGGCATAGTGCGGTGTTGTTTTCTTACTAGAAGGTTCTTTCCACAAAGAAACAGATTTTTCTGGAATTTCAACGTTTGTTGTTGAAGGCAACGATAACAATCCAGTTTTTATTATCTTATTCATGGAAAAGGTAACAGCTCTGCAGTCCAACATATCATTTCCACCTGACATTTGTCTCAGTCCACTGAAAAATAGCTCAATAGAATCACTATTGAAGGCCCTGGTTAATACAAAATGATATCCACTGGAAATTAAATAACGTACGCAACTTACAGTAGAAGCTGTGGTAACAGTAAGAGCTTCGTACGTTTCTCTGCTAAGGAAATCCATCCCAGCTTCTTTGCTCTGCCGCATAATATTTTCAATATAATCAGGAAAATCTTTTTCCAGCCAGTTCAGTCTTTCATCATCTATCAGACTGAAGTACTTTTTGTTAGCATCCGCACATCTTATGTGGTGGTTAGTGCTGCAGATGTCAAGAAGAGAATACCACTTCGAAATTGTTTCTAGGTACTTCACTGTTGCTCCTGCAGCTGAGAAAAAGTGCTGGTGACATGTTGAATTTTCAATGAGAAATTTCAGAGCAGCTATTATTTCAACTGAAAATATCTCCTTGGCTCGTTTTACATTCATTTTTTCTAAATTCGACGGCAGTACGTGTTTCCTGCTGAGGAACGGCACTAATTTCATGGTTTCTGAACTTTGAATTTCATATAGTTTCTTTATATACATTCCAGTGATATTTTCGTCACCATCAAATGCAGTGCGTTCAAGAAGTTGTGACCTTAAGTTTTTCAATATATGGCATTGGTCAAAAGCGAGGAATAATGATCTATTAGAATCTGTAGGATGAGGTATTTGATACTTTAAGAGCTGCCCGCTTGAAAACTTCTTCATCATTGTAACATTGGATTTATGATTATCAGTTACCAGTCTAAGAACAAAAAATCCACAATCCTCAACTTCTTTGAGAACATACTTTGTCAGTTCATGTAGCTGTTTTCCTGAAAGTTTTTTTGTGAAAAAGAAGGCCACTGGAAGTCTGTATTTTGTGGACAGGCCAGAGATTAAAAAACACAGAAATCTATTGGCCAAAATTGGCTTGTCTTTCATTTTTGAAATGCTTCTTCTACTGTCTTCCCCATAACTCCCATTTTCCTTTTCTGTTATATTTTCGACGTGTTTGGTTACATCCTGCTCTCCAAATATTGCATCTAATTTCTCATCGTACTGAAGCTGTTGTTTGATTGACATTTCATCTACAACTAAACTGCATAATAATTCAGCTCTATTCAAAGCTTTAGCTTCAGTAATAAGCCTGGATTTAATCAGCGAAGTTACGCCAGTTTCTAGGCATGTTTCGCCTACAAAACGTGAGAGTGTTCGGCTACTTGGAAGGGTCAACACGTACTCCCTTGCGTACCTATAACCCTTTGGTGAACAATATTGCCAGAGAACACACGATTTTATTACATGTTCTGTCCACCTGGGAGATTTCTTATTGAAATTTGAAATTTGCCCTAATAAGAAGGATGATTTTTTATCACCATCTTCTTTTGAGCGCAGAATTTCAATGGATCTGTGGTATTCGTTGTTTTCAAAATGATCAATTTTTGACTTTAGAACATCATATTTCTTATTCATTTGGATGAGTTTTTTATTCGCCCTCCATAGTTTACATCTTAGAACTGTATTTTGCCTTTCTAACTCTTTTAGCTTGGATACGAATTCTTCATCTGTTTGAACACCAATGGAATTAGAAATCGAAAACCTACTTTCCATGTCGCTACCACTATTACTCGTATTTTCAATTTCTTCATTGCTTTGGCTACGCTTCCTTTTTCTACTTTGAACTTCCGCAATGGATTTTACTATTTTTCTTCTCGGCATTTGTTCTTTAGGTATTTTGTACGCTGGATAATTTGGAAAGTTAGTGGGGACAGATTCTGCTTTGAGTATTCTTTTTTTGCAGTTTAGTTTGTAATCGCTTTCCTTAAAATGTACGCTACAGATAACAGATGAATTTGATAAATTATTCGGTTCGAAACCTGAACGAGAAATTGCTCTTAACCACAGTCGTTTTAAGTCCTCTTTCAGTGGAAATTCGTGATAGCTAATACCTTTCGTCTTCCCTTTCGTATTTTTACAAAACGGCACACAGCAATGCACCATCTGCAAGGCAGGCAGTAGAAATGATCATCATGAAAACTTCAGGGTTATTTAAAGATTAGACTGATTTATTTCACACGACAAGAACCACCCATGCTAATTATCTTCCCATAGTAAATAAATATTAACGTACATTCTTAATGTTTCTGATCGTTAATTAAACATATAACCCTTACCTTGGCTACCAAATAATTTGGTTTATTCTCAAAATTCGTCACAAATAGACAATCACTCACAAACAGCACAAACAATCTGTTTACGTTCAATGATGAGAACACACTGGCTCAAGTGTTTGGAATGATCGTCTGTGACGGCTTTGGCTATTTCTCATGTTGCAACACCCTCCAATCGGAAGGTGATATCCTTCTTACAAACGCATTGGGAATCACGAGATGTCTGTTGATTGGTCATTCTTAAACAACGTGATATTTCTACCACAGTCGCAGTTCTTCCCGGAACTGCTCTCCGACAGGCGACCGACGCCGGCCGTGTCAACGCCTCCCACGGACCTAATGCACGGATACACAATCACTACGACAGAATCGCCGGCTCGAATCAGTTTCCCACGATACCCGACCTCTCCGCTCCGCACTTGCGTCGAAACCACCGTCAACTAGCTGAATCACTCACAGTAATTTACATTTGATTGCAAATTCCAAAATGTATAGTAGTGCTCAATTAATAATTGCTCCATAACCAAAAATGGAATGCTATCAACTATTAATTTTTATTTATTGGTGCAAATAAAACAACTGAGTCTTAGCTATTTTTAATTATTTTTTCACATTATTGTATTAATTGTTTATTATAATTGATATTCTTGATTCATCTTCATCTAAATTTAAGATAACTGAAAGTACAATCATTTATCGTTTTGTATTATTTTGCATTTCAATTCAATTAAACTGGTAAAAAATCAATTTTTTTTGAGCTACCTGGGTCGCTCACCCTCCTGTAACCATACCTACATCCGGCAAAATCAACTGTCCAGGATAAAACATTAATATTTATTTCTGTTGTCTGATATATTGCTCTATCATTGTTGTGGAATTTGGAAATCAAAGGATTAGAAACACTTTATACTGTGTACTTCAGTTGCTCTTAATGAAAATCTCTGATAGTTTTTTCTTGTACGGCCAAAAGAACGCCAATATGAATTTCGCTGGTTGTTACTATCTTTCCGGTTCTATCTCTAGGTGATAACATTTTCACACGGCAATAGTGATTTGGAATGCTTTTTGATGAGTGAACTTCCTGTGTGTTATAGCAGCGTCAGTATTTATTTACATCAGTGTCCGTCAGCCGTTTTAGAACTAGTTTCTTCCAGTTATTTAGTGAATTCTTTCTTTAACAACAAACACGTCTACTTCGAATTGGTTGTTTTTGAGCGTGTAAATAGCATGTAAAACTTATAAAGTAATACTTTGCCATTCGTTTTCATCAATTTTCTTTAAAAGTTTAAGTACGTACATCATACTTCTCTCTAAACACAAAATACAGATAAATATAAGAAATAATTAAGAATACAAATTTTATTTTATACGCCAAAACGAATTATTGTTGCCGCACTAACCAGGTAGAATTCACGTATGCTATTTGAGGGTTAATTTAAACTATTTACTTCACAATTCCTTTCAAGCAAACTGCTCAGAGATTAATAATTTTAGTATTGTTTTGTATTACCATCAACATTAAGTTTGCAATGCCTCACATCCCTGTAAGTGGCGAAAATTGCCCGAAGTGTGGGCATTTCTCCATGTATTAAAGCGGCCCGAAGGTCTCGCGAATGGTCGGCGACCAGCGCTCCAGCGGCCACAATGTGAAAACTCCGCCCGTTCACTGGCTGCCATAAGGATCGGCGAAGTGCCGCGGCGTTTAGGCATACTAGCGGGCTATGACTGGGACAATACATTTTGCCCTTCTGATCATAAACTGGACAATACATTTTGCCTTTCTGATCATAAACTGGACAATACATTTTGCCTTTCTGATCATAAACTGGACAATACATTTTGCCCTTCTGATCATAAACTGGACAATACATTTTGCCCTTCTGATCATAAACTGGACAATACATTTTGCCCTTCTGATCATAAACTGGACAATACATTTTGCCCTTCTGATCATAAACTGGACAATACATTTTGCCCTTCTGATCATAAACTGGACAATACATTTTGCCCTTCTGATCATAAACTGGACAATACATTTTGCCCTTCTGATCATAAACTGGACAATACATTTTGCCCTTCTGATCATAAACTGGACAATACATTTTGCCCTTCTGATCATAAACTGGACAATACATTTTGCCCTTCTGATCATAAACTGGACAATACATTTTGCCCTTGAGATCACAAACTGGACAACACATTTTGCCCTTCAGATCATTTGTGGTGAAAGGCAGATAACTCGTATTATAAGACGCTACTTGAAGATGCAACTGCCGAAAAGCATTTTACCAGCCTTCGAGCCAGAATTAAACCTGGCGAAACTAGTGGATTTCACTCCTGTCTTCGCCCGAATGGTAGACGTCACTCGATGTTAGACGTCCGTTCCCTCGATTAAAGTGAATAGTGGCCACTACCCAGAGACAGGCCCCAGGCATACTAACTTCAAGTTTAATATTACCTAAAAAATCCATGCCAGTAAATGAATTTTCTTTTAAATTGGATAATCTAGTAAATAGATTATCACAGGAGCTTTTCGGGAGGGAGCAGTTCATGTACACATCATTCCATAAAATTACAAAACTTCAGGAAGGGTGTTGCGTATTGCACATCCATTTAAAATGGAGCTTAAACAGCCTATCAAAGGCATCCATCCCATTACTTCCTCCAGAGAAAATAAGGGAGTCTAACCTTATGAAAAGGGGCTCCTTTTGCCTTGCTGAAGTAGTATACATCAGGAAAATATCCATGTCAGTATAGGAATTTTCTTTCATATTGGATAATCTAGTAAACAAATTATCACATAAGCTTTTCGGGGGGCAGTTCATACACTCATTCTTCCATAAAATTATAGAAATTCAGGAGGTGTGCAGCTTAGTGTACATTTATTAAAATGAAGTTTAAACGGCCTATCAAAGGCATCCATCCCATTACTTCCCACAGCGACAATAGGGAACGATTGCCCATTTGTTTGCCTTGCTGAAGGAGCACACACCAGGAATGGCTGCTGTAGATGTGAATCTGCTTTACTCGGCTCCCAAAGGTCTTTATATCTTCTATCATTGCCCAAAAATGATCTCTATTTAGTATTTTACAGTCTGTCTCCAAAGGTAATCGGCGAGATGCATCGTCATACTCAGGTGAGGTACTTTTCCGCGACAGTCTTCGCAAAGACCGCCAGCTCGAATCTGTATTGTTTGTGTACACTTCTGTTACAGGGTCCACAAAATTCAGGGAACGGTTCACAGCCTCGTGTATAAAGTTCTGCTGCAACTGAGTGTAGTCCCTCCAAAAGTCAGTGTACACTGTGGTACCCGGTTCCACGTGCTGAACAAAGTCGCTGCGTTCTATTATCAGGACACACTTCTAGCCGAATTTCCCGAGTTTCCCTATCGAGAATGCCTAGTATCCACATTACTTCACCATACGGCCGCGATGCAATTTTCTGCGGCCGATCTTGATCTTTATTTCTATAATATGTCCTTCGCATATCTTGCTTTCTTTATAACGTTTGTACCAACTGTCCAGACACACCTAAACGCCTGGAACCATTCTTCAATGGTCGAATACGCAATTGGAGCTTCATTGTCGTGCTCACATTCCCTTCGCGTTCTCTCGTAGGTGTCTGACAAAACAAAGCAGTATAGCATTAAGAGGATTTTCCGCACCGACACCTTACATTGTACTTGAGAGTAACAATCGCAGAATAATGCGTATTCTCGAGTAACTATTCGTAACTTTACTCGCGGTTGGTGAAACCGTGTTCTAAATGTAGCATAACTGCCGCTTCAGGTGCATGTTCCGCGTGCTGAGGGAGTTGAGCGCTCTTTACACCTTGACATGACTCAAGCGCTATCCAGATAGTCGTGCCTCGTGCGGACCGGAGCTTGTAGCGAAACGAATAGGCTTGCCGTGTATGCGCCGTTTGCCAATGTTTCCGATAGTGCGGTATTGTTTCATCAGTTGAAATGTGACTTGATTACCACTTTTTCAAATTCTTTTCCATAGTTTCTATTTGGAATATTGAAATACTGTCCCGCTTTGGCATCTTCAGGCAAATTCAAGTTATCTGACAAATGAAATTGATGGATCTCGAAGTACTTATTACGTCGCATACTTCTTGACGCAAGTTCCATATGGACCTCGGGGGACTTCGACTCCTAATACAAGTACATTATCTTATATTGAGGGAACTGGTAACCTGTGAGGAACAATATACCTTTTGCGATAGCGATCTTTACTTTGATATCGTCTTTGTTATGAACTTCTACTTTCTTAATTCGTCGAGTGAAATTCAAGTCGATTAGAGTGAATTTTCACTTATCCGTATGGCTAGTCGTAAAGCCCCATTCGTATGGCTTTATGTTCATCACCTTAGGCGACATTCCTTCTGGATGCGCCTCATAAGTACACAATAAAATATAACACACAAAATGTTTTAGAGAGTGTTAGTGCTCTGTTTAAATTAAAATTAGTGAAACAATTTGTAGCTACCTTGTTTTTGTTTTTATAAGATCGTCTCTTATTCATGCCAAGACAAAATGCATTGTAATCTGACAGTATAAATATTGGTATTTCTGATTACTTCATTAGGCCCAATGTACTTTACTAGGCCTAGGAGGAACAGCTCGCCTTTTCCCAACGGGTCAGAAATTTTCGTTGGAATGCTTTTGTACCATGAATAGGCCCACTCCTTCGAGTAGCATCTTTATTACCTATTTCGATGATTGTAATATCACAGGATAACTGAAATGATATTGGTATCTAATTCGCGTAACTTGACCGTTCTTTTGCCAGTGCAATTATTAGTAATACAATTTCTTATCCCGTGGAGTTTGTATTTTTCAGCTATTAAATTGTAAAACATTAGGATGTTCAATGTCATTGTCCAGTATATTTATTGACCCAGATAATTGTAGTTTACTCTGCACAATTTTCGGTAGTACAGTTGAGTGCTGATGTCTCCGTCTCTGTGATGTCATGCCATTTCGCTGAGGCAATCTCAGAGCAAAGGAGAGAGGTAGTGTGGGGATGCAGAAAGGAAGCGACGGCAGGGAGTGGGGGAAGACACCGAGAGTACCATTCAGTTAAAGATATTGATCGTCCACCGATGAACCATCGCTACTTTCAAATTCTCACACTCTTTATCGGAGTCCATATTGATAACAATACCGTCTGTAATGTCTGGCACTATACCATCTTTTTTTGTAATGAATCAATATTAATTAGTTTATTCAGGTTGTATATACAGATACAGACGCATATATATACACACACACACACGTCTGTATGTATATATATACATACATACATACACACACACATATATATATATATATATATATATATATATTGCGACTACCCGTCTGTCGGTTGGGCGCCGTAGACGTGGTAGCCGGCTCGCTCAGTCGATAGAAAGGCTTGCCTAAACTGACGAAGATGGAGGAAGTTGGTGGCCGGTGTAAAATAAGAGACTTTTACTCATGTAAACAAATAGGTGGCTTTTATTTTAAAAGAAGAATTGCAAGATTTTACCACTCATTACGGCGAGCATGCTCCCCTTTCCCAATTCCAAAATATGACATGCACACATACGATAATAAAATAAACTAACAAGTGAAAATTACTACAATAAAAGAAAACAAACAATATTTTTCTCTACGCTGATTCCCTCTTGACAGCCAAGCGCGGCCGGGAATCTTCTCTTCGTCGCCCGGTCAAAGGTAATTAAAAATTGTTCACCAAACTGTTTGTGCCTTTCGACCACGGGCGAGCCAAAAGAATAAAAAAAGAATACCGTCTCAGCGGGGGCAGCGGGTACAACAAACCAGAGTTGAACGACCTCGAGCCGCCGGCTGTTTGACAGGGTCGGCGTGGGACGTCTTGGGGCGCCGCACAAAGGATCGCGCAGTGCCGAGTCAGGTAGTAGGCGGGGTCGCAGGAGTGTTGACCCAACACACAGCGCCGCTCACTTATTGTCGCTAATACTCAGATAATGTCTGCACAGCTGAACGACCTTGTCACTTTCGGTTCACCGCACGGTACTTTAGAGTTCGTAGCAAGTTCGTGAACTATCAAATAATTCCACGATAATGTTCCGAACACGAGCACAGGTCAGATACTTTTTCTGAACTATTAGAATGTCAATAAAACCTTTCACAGTCCGCGGTCTACACTTATTTAATAACCGCTCACAAATTCCTCTCGAAAACTCAACGCTTTCTTATAAGCCCAACTAATAAACAAAACTTATCTCTGGCGCCGGGCGCCTCCACTATAACGTCTCGTCCCCCTGACCGCCTCTTACGTCCTCTCTCTGTGACGGCGTCACAGCCTCTCTCTGTGGTGGCCTCACCTCTTCTCTTTCGAGCCTCCCTTCCCCCACCAAAATTCCCTCAGAATGTTCTAGAACATTCTAGAGCTTTGTCCACGTCCGACGGCTATTGGTGAAAGGGTATTGCGTCGTAGAATAATTCCGCCCAATCATCGGAAGTTTTTGGGGCCGAGAAATGAGAGAGAGACCCGCACTCGTTCTCTCTCGCTTCAATTTTCTGTCAAATAGGGGCAGAAATTAATGACTGGGGGGGGGAACGAAAATCTCAAGGGAGGATTGGGGAAGGCGAGGAGCGCCGCGGAAAAGTACTGGCGTGCACGTGCACGGGAAGACTTCCCAGGCTGCGGGACACTTGGGGTGCGACGAATCGTTAGGGGGCGGGTCCAGCGGGTGGCCTGGCGCCGCCGTCGGCCCCTCTGTCGCGCAACACGGCGCAATTCTCAGGCTCGCAGCCGTAATGGATTCGGTATCACTACAATATATATATATATATATATATATATATATATATATATATGCATAAGGTATACAATATATATACTCCGCACCTCGTTGAGGCCAAAGCCTGTGCGCGAACCCGCAAAACGTAGTACACTTCTAAAGAAATAAAATATAAATTGAAAAAAAGGAAACAATTTTTATAAAGATAACATACAATAGAACTAGTTACATAAAAGAAAAGAAAAAAACTTTATAGAACTATACTCAATGAAATACAAATAAAAAAGACAAATTAAAAAATCTAACATATTCTCTATTACGATACATATAAAGCCCAAATATAATTTACATTAGGTATAGTATTACTTCAATGAAGGAGTTCAATGTAAACAGGGGATTACTCAATTATGGTCTTCAGAACAGTCTCAGATGAGTTTATCAACCAACCAATTTTATCATAGTTTTTAGTTGATATTCTATTCACATTCAAATTTTCAGATTATGTGGAAGCAAATTGTAAACTTTATAACTGAAATAATCAAAATTTCTTCTACCAATATCTTTTTTAACGTCCTGGAGGTTGCAAATATAGATTTCTTTTATTGGCCTTTACTTTTACATCATAGATATTTTGTAAATAAGAGTAATTCTCCAAGACTGACTTCAACAGAAAATATTTCCTAATATCAATTATCTTATTTTCTCTATATAGGATTTCTGAAGAGTATCTTATATTCCTCCAAATATCAGTTTAATGATTCGTTTTTGAATATCCTCAAAGGTTTCAAGGAATTAGCATAAGCCTCCTCCCCACGCAATTATACCATACATAGCAATAGACCAATAAAATGCATAAAATATCATTAGAAGTTGTTTTGTATTAAATATTTTAGTAATTTTATAAAAATATAAATGAGATATCTTAACCTATTTGCAATCTTTGATATATGGTGTCCCCATTTTAAATTGCAATCTATAAGAATACCCAGATATTTCGTATGATAATCTCTTTTCATCTCCGGACAAGTACAGTTTTGTCTATTGCAAGAATTTATATGTATTCTCAAAGCACACCGATCCGGAACACTGTCCATATAGCTGCCATAAGTAGAGTATACTGTTTTTGTTATAAGGCTAAGATGGTTTGCACATAACCAATTAGCTGACTGATTTAAATTGACTTCAGCTCTTTGAAGAATCAGTCCATGATTTATCTTTGACAATAACACAAGTATCGTCACCAAAAGATATCAAATTTCCTTTTGGCAAGGTTAGGAACGTGTCGTTTATGTACAGAATAAAGAATAGTGGTCCCAATATTGTTCTTTGTGGAACTCCACAAGTGACCACTCGTTCTTAACTAATAACGTTGTTTATTTTCACTACATGTTTACGATTAGTCAAGTAACTTTTAATCAGATCATAAGTAATTCCACGAAAGCCATATCTACAGAGCTTCACCAGTAGCAATTCATGGTTAACGGTATCAAATGCCTTAGCCAAATCCAGATAAATAGATATGCAGGGCACACTGTTATCTGTTGAAGTACAGATCTGACTAGCATCATCAGTATTTCTACCCTTTTGAAAATCAAATTGGAATTGATTTATAATAAATTTATTTAAGTAGTTTTCAAATCTAACTTTCAATAATTTTTCAAATATTTTCGCAAAATTTGAAATTAGTGAGATAGGTCGGTAATTAGTGGTTTGATCTATATCGCCTGATTTGTAAATTGGAATAATCTCACCTTTTTAAAGTGTTCAGGAAATACGCCTGTCTTAATGCTTTTATTAAATATTTAAGTTAATGGTTGTAATATATGTTCCGAAACATGTTTAACGACTGAAATTGAGATTTGATGGACACCCGCAGACTTTTTATTGTTCATGTCATTTACAGTATTCAATATTTCTTGCTCCGTAGCAGGATTAAGAAAAATAGAATGTGTAGGGAATTGATCGGAATTCAATGTGGTCTCAGTTGGTATCACATTCAGATTTTTAGCCTTATCGCGACCAACTTCAACAAAAAAGTCATTAAACTTGTTTGCTATGTCCATATCATTTTCAATGAAAATGTCATTGACATCAAACAATTTTTGAATTTGTGTATTATCATTTTTCTTTTTATCAAGTGTTTCATTTATGAAATTCCATAAGTGTTTCACATTGCTGGATATTTCTTTCAGAATACCATTATAATAAGAGTTATTTAGCAATTTTAATTAATACGTCTAATCTTTTTTTGTAATTAAGATGCCTATCTTTAATAGCATTATCATGCGGATATGATCTTGTTTGTTTATATAAATTATTTTTAATTTTGCAAGATTTAATCAATGCTTTTGTAATCCATGGTTTCCTAGGTTTAGTTTTGGAATTCAATTTAAATGTTACTTTAGATTTATTGATGGCATCTTGTAAAATTTGAATAAAATTAAAAACAGCTCTATTTAAATTTTCTTCTGTATAAACACAATTCCAATTTGTATTTTTTATGATGTTTAGAAGTTTTCTGAAATTAATTTTAGATTTTAGTATATGGCCTTTGTTAATATCATGTAATTTTTTGTCTGCACTTACTAATAGTATCGTTGCTTGATGGTCTGTCAGATTAAGGTCACAAACAAACGGTTTGACCCTTATACTTGTATCAATTATACCAAAAATATGATCAATACAAGTACTCGAGTCTCTGACTACCCTTGTTGGAATATTTATATAAGAGATATAACCAGTCTCATAGAAATTACTCACATATTTAGTGACTACATTATCATTTTTAATAAGTCTAAAATCATATCACCAATAATAAGATGATTTTTAAGGTTACGTTGATAAATTAAATGTTCGTTAATAAAGTCAGTGATTTCCAGATCATGCTATCTATAAAATGAAGTTATAAATATGCTGTCTGTGTTTGTTGATATCTCTGTAAATATAGCTTTCATTTTTCCAATATTGATAACATTGTTTTTATGTTTGATATCTTTTTTAGTATAAATACAATTTCCATCGTTTCTATTTAATTAACTACTTGTAAAAAACATGCCATTACCTGAGATCTCATATAAACTCTTGCAATTAATATCAAATGTTTCTGTGCATATAATAATTTCCGGTTTGATTACCATTGAGTTAATAAGTAAATTTAAACTATCAATATTTTTATTTAAACTTCTAATGTTCACATGGAAGATAAAAATTTCATTAAAACCTTGTAAATGATCATTCAATTCATGCAAACTATCACATTTAACTGTATGCATGTCCCTATTAATATTTTTAAAGCATGCTGAATTCATCACGGATATCTGGAAAAAACAAAAAATAAATAAATAATAACAAAATCATTGAATTCCACATTTTCAACCAAAAAAATGTGCTAGATATCAGCATCTAGTACAAAGTATTAGCAATCGCACGATTTTTATAATATTTATACGTGTCACAAGACTGTTCATCAAAGGCGTAGTGATTAGTGGAAAGCTTGAATTTAAATGTATCATTTGCTTTCGAAAAATTTCTACACTTTTTTGGCTAGTGTTGGGGCAGTTTTCACCTTCATGATTACCAGCACAGTAAGGGCAGACAAAATCATTGCTGCACCCCCTTGCACTGTGACACGGCCATACTCTACTAAAGGCCATGACACTCGATTTGGCAACACTGCAAGTCTATACGGCTGGGGTCCTATTTCGGTCACGAATATCTTATGCTTTCCACGTTCCTCCTTTAAAAAGGACGGCTTTTCCTAGGCACATTGTCGTAAATAACGTAACATTAATGATTTAATAATATTCAATTATGAACTGCCAGACATTATAAAAATCTTGTATAGCACTGATTGTTGTTGTTGTTGTTGTTGTTGTTGTTTTTTGAAGTGCATTCGTAGACTCTGAAAATTAAAATGAGTGAGAAATAAAAGGAAAATTGGGAGAAAAATAACATCAACAGAGCTATTTATTACAGAGATTTTTATTTATAAATTGATATTTTTCTTTTCTTTCCTCCTTGTTTTGAAGCAGCAATGACATCATTCACATGCTTGGTATAATTATTAATTAAAATATTGGTGAAGTATGGCACAGTAAGATTCAGAATCCCTAGTTGGTCTCTGCCACACACATTGCATGCAATGCCATTTGCAATACATTTTTTTAAATAGTTCATTGCAAGTCCGATAAGTACACCTGCCATGGTTGTGTACAATTTACAAATTACAACGTAAGTGTACCTCTGGTTGCCATTCTTTAAAAACATTTCCTCAAACTTTTCACAAATTAACACCTGCATTAGTTTGTAAACTGAATGACAAACATCAATCAGAATATCAGAGGGAACTGTAAGTCCTCCTCTATTTATGTCCTCAAACATTTCATCATTCAACTGATTAGCCAATAAGAAGTTAGCACAGATAGCACAATTTAACTTCTTTGTCACCCTAAACGCAACATACCCGGAAATGTAAAGTACCGGATACAATTCTACATTTAAATTTTTAACTGAAGCTGCTGTTTCAATCACATCTTCAAATTCCGAAAGTACCCTTCCACAGCTTTCTGGAATGTCATCACACATGTCTAGAGCTACATTATTAAAAGAAACACTTGTATCTTGCAGATCTCAAACCCAACATACTTTGAACTCTTATCTTTTTCTCTGCCTCAAGGATTTGCACAACACTTACGTTGTAATTACCACCTGATAATTGACGATAGGAGCTGAACCTATTTTCTAACTTATCAGTTTGGAATTTACCTGTAAGAACATACTCCACATCATCAATATTCAAACAGTATTGAATTGCTTCAATAAGACCACAGGTAGTGTGTATTAAGGCACTCATAGTATCTTCTGTGAGTCGCCCATAACGTACACTGAAACTTGCCCATTTCCTTAACCACTGCACAAATTCTCTAAGAAAGTACAGTCTTGGGTCCTCATTTGTAGTGAATGGCAGAGCATCAGGTTCCTTCTTCCGCACTGCATTATATTTTCCATTGACGTTAACTACTGTCCACCATCTATTAATAACATTTAAAAAATGAGCAACATCACTAAAACCTTGCCCTGAAACAGCAGCAACAGTCTCACAACAAAACACATTACATGCAAGAGCAACTTTCTGCAATTCTAAATTGCTTGGATATACCGTTTGGAAACTCAGTTTTGATGCACATTTAAGAAGAATGTTTGCTTCAGATCTGTAAAGGTCTCTCAGTACAGAGAAAGAAGAACTGAGGATGTTCTTGCTGTGATGAGTATCAACACTGAATTCTGGGAAAACAAAAGTTTTACGTTCATTACGTTGTGATATCCAATTATTCCGAATTGATTTCAACAAATGTACAGTGTCATTTAAAAAGAAAACATATGAAGAATTATATTTTGGATTTACCATCTTGTATGATGAGGTACTTCCTGTAAGGATACTAAACATATTTCTATTTACCCTATTGTTGTCTGAAATAACTGCTATTACTATAAAACCACAGTCCTGGACAAAATTGATACATTTTAAAGTTAGCCCTGGATTCACAAGGCTCATTTCAAAGAGCGCTAACTACAAGGTGGGGTCTCTGGTGACCCCGACCTCTTTTAAAATTTCCTTCCTTTTTCTCGTTGAATATTTAACAATGAACGATGAAATCTTTATTTTAGTAATAAGAAAGGTCATTTATTTATCATTTTTATTACAATAAAGTATTGAACAAACTATAGAACTATTAAATCGGGTAACTTGGAATTAACCCTTTCACGTACAAAATAAACCAAAAGGCAAAATTACTTTAAAATATCTTTAAACTCTTTATTTGGCATTAAACAATCATATAATTATCGTTTTGACAAAAAAAATTGTATAGTTTTGCGAAAATCGTAAGGGACATATGTGTCCCAATGTGCCTCAAAGGGTATATTTCACAGGAAACGTATCGGGCCTCACCAATTGAAATAAAATAACAAATTTATTTTTTTAACATGGTTTATCTTATATGTAAGTCATACATTTTCAAGTGTGAAATTTTTCAAAACAATTTCTTCCATTTGTAAAACATAAATGAACATTGCATGTAGAGCACACATTATTTGTGCGATTTTCAACATTTTCTTTGGCACAATTGACACATCTCTTTCGCGTGCTAACTTTGATCATAACATGAGAAACTTTATGGTGCCGTTTTTCATTACTCAGTCTCTTCGCAGTCATGATAGTAGAAGGTACGGTATTCTTCCGTGACGAAAAATCACCAATTAGGGTCCGAGCTACAAGCTGACGGTACTCTAAGCATGATAATTGCGCCCCTTCTACACAACCCTGTTCAAGCAATTTGCAGTAGACAATGAATGCATTATTCACAGCAATGTCTAAAATGTCAAAGAACAAACGAAGATAATACTTAATCTTAGATTTTCTGTCTATTTCATAGCAAACTTTTCGTTGATCCATCAGATCAACTCCGCCCATATGTTTATTATATTTTAAAACTATTTCAGGGCAAACAACATCAATCTTTTGATCAGATCCTGCCTTTCGCCGCTTTACAGTAGCAGTAGGAACAGGAGACAAGAAATTTGTTAGTAAATGTACAGATTTGTTGTCCATCCATTTTACAAATGATATACCCTGAAAACTTGTAGCAAAAATTTCTCCTCTTTTCATATTTTTGTCCAATGGTAAGTTTTTTGGAACATTTTTCCTGTTAACACGAACTGTTCCACAAGCTTTTATGTTTTGTTTTGCTAAATTGTATTGTAGGTTTGGTGAATTAAAAAGCTATCAATGTAGATTTCACAACCTAATCCTTGAATACACTTGGTCAGCTGCATCACAACTGATTCCCCTAAACCAATTTCGGGACCACTGTTCTTTCTACCAGTATAAAGATCAAATTCATACAGGTACCCTGTTTGTGAATCAGCCCTACACCATAATTTGAATCCCCATTTAACTGGCTTGTTTTTTACATACTGTTTCATAATATTGTGACCTTTGAATTTAATCATATGCTCATCAATAGATTGAGATTTTGTATTGTTCATGGCTTTCTGGAAACTAATGTTAAAATGATTCATTACAGGTCTGATTTTATAAGCTCTGACATATTCAGGAGAAGTTCTGTCCGGTTGATTTTGGTTATCAGAGAAGTGTAAATTCCTTCTGATTTCTTCAAATCTACTTAGGGGCATTATATTCGCTATGAAAGGTACACCCATATCTGGTTGAGTGGACCAGTAACTTCTTATAGTAGGTAATACATGGTATCCCATCACATAGTTCATCCCTAAAAAGGCTTTCATTTCACTTTTACTAACCGCATACACATTTCCATTCTGAATAGCATACTTTATAGATTCAGGACATAAAATTTTATCTATCAAGTAATCAAAATTTGTGACGGCAGAAAAAACTTCGAATGGACTTATTGACGATATGAGCTCAGAATCACTAATGGTTATTTCACCGAAGTTATAATCTAGCTTCTCCTTGAAGTTATGCTGTTGATAACAATTGTGTTTTCATTTGAATATTGGAACTTTATTTAATTCTACTCTATTCTGTTGGGATTGATATATCTCCGACTTTGAATCTGTGTTAACATCTAAATTTGGAGTCTCGATATAAACAGTTTCAATACCAGCATCTATATCTTGAGCAATAAACTGCTGATCCTCTTCATCTAGTAATAAATCATCTTCTCCATCACTATTATCAGCTACCAGAAGCTGCAGAATTTCATTTTCATTTAATTGAAATTCTCGATTGCGATTCTTCGCCATCACCTTACGAAAACAAAGCGTAAATATCACTAAAACGCACCAGAGAAAGACCACTTGTACATTACATTACGTACCAAATAAGGTTATGGTTGACGCACATTGGGACATAGGTGTCCCAATTGCTTTTTTTTTACATTTTTGTGCATTTACTGTAATATATAGAAAACTAATAACTCAGAATCAAAAATACATTTACCACAGAAGAATATTTTCATATAACATGT
Organism: Acheta domesticus; assembly: GCA_031308135.1. NCBI lineage: Eukaryota > Metazoa > Arthropoda > Insecta > Orthoptera > Gryllidae > Acheta > Acheta domesticus. The sequence continues at coordinate 60,373 of JAHLJT010009428.1, read as the reverse complement.
GAAACAAATCCGGGGATGCAGTAATTATCGCGTTTCAAAACTTCACTTCTTCTTCTAGTTTGCAAAACAGTAACTTTCTATTCACTACACAGCTCACAAAATGGCGATTAGCAGTGCCGACAACATTTCAATATATTAAAGGCGCGTTCATAAACGCATGCTTATTCATTTCACAACTCAAAATATTTCCGATTAAGAGCAAAATAAAAATAAATCCTTGGGACAAATATGTCCCATGTGCGTGAAAGGGTTAACATAACTATTTCTTACACATAAACCTGTGAGATAGAATAATTGGTGCTCTTGGCATACAAAATGACATCGGCAAGAAAAATATGCGAAGCTTGATACAATGTTTTAAATATAATATATAGATTAGAAAATTTGAATGTAGCTAATCTGTCCATCAGCCAAGTAACTTTGGCATAAAACTGCATAGAGCAAAGAATAATCAATCTTCCAAGCAATTCTTACAAATTGCTAACTTATGTTCGGCACAAATGGAACTTTGGCATTTTGAACAAGAACCTACACATTTCCGATCCTTCTCTCTTGGACATAAGTAGCATCTTTTCCTTTTCCTTGAAATGGAATTTGATTCAGTAGGCGTTGTCTGGGGTATTTCTGTCTTATAATGTTTCATAACCTGTTTCATCATCAAAACTAAATGGTGTGGAAGAAACTGCTTTTGAACTCTTTTTTTCATTTCTTCTTCGACCAGAAAGTATGCCAGGGATTTTAAAAATTTGTTGCGATCGTCAGTACCTCCATTGCTTCGGTAAAGTACAAAGCTGTTTATGCCTGCTGCATCGAGCATGCCATAAAAGTATCGCAATGGCCACCGTCTTGTTTTTCTGGCTGTGGTTTTTAGGTGGCACAGTAAATCAAACACATCCACTCCACCTTTGGTCTCATTGTAAAATAGAACAATGTTAGATTTACTACTGGTTTCGTCTATTTCACCTTTATCGTGAAATGAAGAGAGCAGAACAACGTTTCTATTTTTTCTTGGTACATAGGAAACGAGCATTTTCTCTTTCCTATACAGAAATTCTGTGGATGGGGCTGGTCGCTTTTTAGTTTGCAAAAAATTTGAAGGTATTTCAGGTTTATTTTTCCTTAGGGTACCAACCATTGTAAGCTTTTTTTCCGCGAGTTTATCAACTAGTTCACACGAGGCAAACCAGTTGTCTACAGTCACGTTGCGATTGGTACCATGGACAGGTTCTGTCAATTTGAGAACGTAATACGTAGGAATGGAAACATTTCGTGCAATAGACTCTTTGCCTATATAAGGTATACCTCCATAAAAATAAAATGTTTTGGCATCACATATACTTATAATCTTTAATCCATACTTGTCTGGTTTATTCGGCAAATACATTTTAAAAGGACATTTGCCTCTAAAACTCCAAAGAGTCTCATCAACAGTCACATATTCTGATGGGATGTACAGAGATCTGCAACGATCTGTAAACATATTCCAGATGTCTCGGAAAGGAGCAAATTTGTCTGTCTGACGCCTTTCGAGACGAGTGGCTTTATCATCAAATCTCAGATTATTTATCAGAAAACTGAAGCGGTTTCTATTCATTACTGACCGAAAAAATGGAGCTCCAAATACAACAGACCACATATCAACTGTTCGTACTTTGGCGTCTTTGAGGGCTCCAGCCATCAACAATACGCCAAGTAATGCTTTTATTTCAACAAAATCAGTTGGTTGAAGATACCATTGCTCTGATTTGTATCTAGCCTTATCGGTCTCAATTTGCTGATTAGTATATTCAACAATGGTCTGAAGCATATTCTCAGTTATGAGCATACTGAATAATTCAGTGTGAGATGTTTTATTTCGGGCCTCCATTGTCGGTCCTGGCAATTTCAGAACAATGTTTTTAGCAGGGGTGTTTGAGGTTGGTTTCTTGAATGTCTTAGCATACCATTCATAACCTTTTTTTCCATAAAACACCTTTCCTACCTCATATTCTCCATCTTTCACTGTCTCTTCATCTTCGTCATCATAATTTTCTTCGCAATAAATTCATCTGCCTCCCGATTATCAGAGACAATATCATCTTCGTCTTCACTCACCACTTCATTTTCATCATCTTCTGAATCTGTTTCTTCAATCAATGGACGCTCCAACTCCCGAGCTATTTCCTCCATATTCAGAAAAATTGGATTTGTTGACATTCTAACAGAAAATAAACGAAAACCATCAGCAAAAGCTTACTCACAAGTTAGAAAAATCTGTGGCGTTAAATACAAGTTGGGGTCAAATATAACCCCAATTACATATTACTTTATTATATTACCTGTTATAAAATGATGTAAAAAAAATATTAACAAGTCGACTGTCTTGACATAAGCAGAAAGACTGGAATGAAAGATACAATGACCGCACGGACCCGCTTTTCAAGGCTGCCAATATTTAAACGAGATAATGTTACTCTGGGGTCACAGGTGACCCCAGCCTTGTGCTTCCCGGGTTAACTCCGCTAACTCATCGCCTGTCATATTGTTAACAGGTATCAGTGCAGCAACAGCTGACATTGACCGAAACACTGACCATATCATAAAAGCCTGAATGGTTTTTGCAGCAGAAGAAATTTGATTTTGAGCAAAACCAAATAATGACCCACCCTTGTAAGAAATATGAGAATTAACATAAATTTCATCTAACAATATGTTCACATACTTTTCCCTGTTACTCCATCTTTTTCCAAGATTTTGTATGTAAGTTTTTATCACTTGGAGAAACATTAAAATTGTTTGCAACTCTTTTCAAATGTCTTTCATGTGGAAGAAATATGATCTTCTGATTAAGAATAGCCGCATAGCATGCGGATGACAAATAATAAATCATGAATGCAATTTGAAATAACAACGCAGAATACATCCTTCTTGTTTCACAAACCATTTGGAACTGTTCAGTAAGAAATTTTACAGACCCACTGTCAGGAAATTTCTCCCCTTCATGAACCTCTAAGAAATCTTGCACATCTTTATGAGCAGATTTTGATTTTTCTATCAATTTGCGGTGTTGCTTTTGTGCATCCATATCACCAGGTCCATAGCTTTGGTCACAGTGGTTTCTGTAATGAGAAAGGATTTTATCCAACTGTGACCATTGCTGAAGCTTACAATGAAATGGTAAAATCCACAGAAGAGCCTCTCTACCTAAAATCTATGCCATTGATGTACACTGTCACCTGTAGCTGAGAACAAACTTTCACACTAACTGTAACCCTAGGGTTTTCTTCAGTAGATAAAATATAAAAAACACAGGCTTTATCATTAATTGTCACTTCCCAATTGTAAACCTCCCTTTCACATAAAAATATTTTAAAATCTTCGATGGCACTAAAACTTTTAATACAGTCCTTTTCCAGAACCTCCTTAGTCTTCGCATCATGTCTTTCTTGTACTTCCATCATCCTTTCTTCTGGTGATTTTCTTGTGGATGGCCCATGCTTACTCAAATAGTTTGGTAAATTCGGGAAGATCAGAGGCAAAGCATGAGCTTTTAAACAAGGTCTGTTCTTTTTTCGAGACATCCTCTGCTTATTGTGGTCAATATAAATTTCCTCAGTTTCCACATCATCTGGGTAAAAATGTTTTATGCACACACGACCATGCTGTGTTGGTGTCCAGTTTGCACGTGGTATGTTTCTAATCCACTGAGATTTCCTCTCATCATCACTTGGAAATTTGAAGACTGAAACATAACCTTCTTTACTGGAGGCATAATTACTCTGGCACAGTGGCACACAACAGTGTTTTGGCATCTAAATAAAAGAAAGCAAACGTGAATAGCATAAAAATAGAATACAATAAAAATTTTCAATACTTTTTACATTTGTGTACATAAATGGATTCATAGTTTTAATACTATAATTGAAGTAACAACTTGCTTTATAATCCAAAAGTAAATAAAAGGAAAAGAAAAAAGAAACTTACTTTCGTCTGTTATTATTAAAGAAGAAAGGTTCACCCGGGAGGGGTCTTATTATTTTCGTCTTTTAAGAACACCAAGTACCACCTAACAAAACAATGTTGCATTAGATAATTTTAACAAGTGACAAGTAAATGGCACATTATTGTTTAACACTACATACCTTGAACACACAGAAGAAACTGGTGATCGTAAAATGGTTCTCCACCAAATAACAGCAATTTTCTCAAAAAGGAGAGCAAATTGTAAATAATACTTTATGGTAGTCCTAGGTACTTATTATTATTATTATTATTATTATTATTATTATTATTATGATTAATATTAATATTATTATTATAAGTAGTAGTAGTAGGATTAGTACTTACTGGGGTACTTATTGCTTTCGTCTTTTAAGAACACCAAGTAAATTAATATCTTTGAAGAACACCAAATACCACCTAACAAAACAATGTTTCATTAGATAATTTTAACAAGTGAGGAGCAAATGGCACATTATAGTTTAACATTTCATACCTTTAACATGCGGAGGAAACTGGTGATCCGTGAACAGGTTCTCCACAAAATAACAGCAATTTTCTCTAAAAGGAGAGAAAATTATAAATAATCCTTCACCACCATATACCTCTTCACGTAAAACAAAGTGCGAAACACAGCAGCTTACCTTAATACACACGTATTTAGATCGGAGCCACAGCAAAAATACCTCGAACGCATATGAAAGCAAGCAGCAACTTCGGCACTCGATGGATCCCTTGCTCTGTTGCCAAATCGCAGTGTCACGGCCTTTACTAGAGTATGGCCGTGACTGTGACCATACCCATGACACTTAAAACACCTGTTTATATTGAAATCCTCATATACACGGCATCTCTGCCAACCGATGTATACAGTTTTGTTGTTAATGACTTTATTGAACAATTCAGGTTTAATTTCCGCATGAATAGTTTGTGTCGATTTCGTTTTGACGTTCTGAATATAAAGAACTTTCAGTCCACCATTTTCGCAGTCAGGGAAATTTTGTTTATTTAAAGCTGATTCAGCACTATCTTTATCGAATTGATCGTTCACACCTACAATCTTAATTCGAGGATTTCTCAAACTTATTGTCTCGACTTAACAAGCATTAGTAAAAACCTTACTGAGTTCAGAGATCACTTTTTCGTTGTCGGACTCTTGATTACATTTCAGAATTACCGATCCCCCTCTAGTCTCTCAAACAGAACTAAAGTAAACATTGAGTTTCGATATATCAATTTTTGACTTCATTTTCTTCGTAATATAACCTTGTTTAACTTCGGTTTTAGGTTTAATCACAATTGGTGGGACCTATTTTCCTTTCGCATGAACGCTCGAAGTTTTAACAATACTTGCATAACTGAGCTTTTCGTTATTTTCGTTCACACAAAGTTTTGATTCTAAGTTTGCTACTTTCTCGTCCAACATAGCATTTTGTTTCATCATTTCTTCGACTAAACATTTCAACAACTTTCCCAGTATTCATTTTCTAATTTCGAAAGCAGTATCCCTTCTAGTCTTCAATAGTGACTTGGGTGATAGCCCAGTTTGTAAGCTCTAACAATGTTGTTACCGACATGTCCCCAGTTACATTTCTTTCCTTCATAAGTTTCTTGATTTTTGCCCATGCCATTTCAATGGAATTCAATTTACACATCAGTTCACACATGTAAGGAGGAAGGCGAATGACAGAATGACCGCTACTGATAAACAGCTCATCGATATTGTATATTTTGTTCTGAGGTTTTAGTTGCAGAACTAGTTGGTGTAATTCAGGCTTCCTCGGGTTTTCATTAACATGCATTCCCTTTGCATTCAACCATTTAATCAAATCGCGCTTTAATGCATATGCAGTTGGAGTTTTATTAGCTAACACGCTATGATATGGAGCATTGTCAAGAACAATTACTGCCCAAGCAGACATTTTTCTGATAATTTTTTTCTCACCCATTTTTCAAAATTGTCTTGGTTCATCTGACCATGGTAGTCACCAGATGCAGAACCAGCTTTGAAAATTAGCTCCGCCTCATTAATGAAACCGCTTCACCATTTCGCATCTAACATAGGCGCACTCTGAATCAAAACCGAGTTGATGTTTGCGAAAGCAATGCATTGTCCAAGCACGCGCTCGCCCTTTCGTAGAGCCCATGTGTGATTCACGGACGTCTGTCAAGCCAATCCTACAGCCCATCACCTTATCGCGCCCCTTCTACCCCGCGGGGAAACTTAGACCCCTCTCACAGGGTCCCGGAGAACTCGGAAGTGAACAGTACATACTGATTCTTCCGTAATATGTGAAATTTCGAGAAATAATTGTTTTGCACTACTCGACATTTCACATTGTAGCCTGAACTTTTAGCTTGTTTATTTATGTCCAGCGTATTAAAATCTAGAAGAACATCCGTTCTGTCATAAATGTAAGCATGTAATCCTTCGTCAATAAGTCTTGTAATAAATTTGTAAAACTTATTATTTTGGTCACTCGACCTAAAATGAAAACGAACATTTATTTGTTATTAACACATTAGCTTCCATGTGAGTTATATATAACTCACGGGGCCTCTTTGTAATGGGGCCGTGTAAAGTACATACAATTCACGCCCTTTTGCTTGCTTTGTGCTTGGTAAAAAAAGCACTCGACACAGAAATAAAGAGTTGCACTTGTCACATTTCCAAGCAGATTGCTTGCATTTTCTTACTGCGTGCTCTCGTCCATGCTCTTTCTTCATCACTTCGTAGCAATCTGTACATCTTCTTTTGGCTGATCCCATATTCACAAGAGCACATGTCTTCCTCAGAGGTTGCATTCATCAAAATGTTGCCAGGATTAGATGCATCTTCTAAATGGAGAAGTTCAAAGTGACTTCTTCCTTGAATTGGGTTATTGACATTTTCCTCCCTTCCATATTTTTATAGAGTACACGAGCATTGATCAGTGCTGACCCCGTGATAAGTTCAACAGCGAGCTTCCTAAACCATTTCATTCCACGTCTGAGAGAACTGGAATAAGCGTTCATTTGGTCTGACAGATCAATGAATGATTTCGAACGATCGTAGTCGATTATAATTGCAGACTTTTTCTTGGTACCGCCTTTGGTTTGAATTTCTTTCATCTCGTCGCCATGGACAGTGCTCACCATCAGCCCATCTCGCTTTCTGAAGTGGAAAGATTTCCACTTCAATACTACAATCCCCGTGGTACTGTCCATTGCAACTTGTTCGCCCTTTTTTAATTTTGCATGCACAACTTCTGAGGGGTTTAGTTTCCTATTCGGTCTAAGAGTACTGAGTAGAGTGGTCCAGAAGTTCATGTGCAAGGTAGACACTTGTGTAAAAATTGTCTGTATATAAAAAACTCTTCCTTCTTGTAGCAAACCATCCGTAAGCTTCATGATAACAGAAGCCGACCCTGGAATACCCTGTGTGGCTTCCTTGCTACAGTACACCCTCAGTTTCTCGAATCAATATCGCCTTGTGAGCATGCAGGACATGTTTCTTTAAACTGCGGCAAGGTTGAGTTGTAGTTCCTCAGTCTAATGGGCATCTATTTCTGAAACAATTACAAGTAATTGCGAATAAAGGTAACAAAATTATAACATTAACCCTCTCATGCATCAATTATTATACTAATCAAACATATTTATGCTAATTTTTCCATGATATAATATACCAAAGATCAAATTCAAAAAATTATTTCAAAAATTTTCTCCTGGAATTTGGAAAATTTCATGAGGACATCATGAAAATTAGGACACGCAATAAAGTTATTAGGTGTTGCAGAGGGAGAAAAAATGTATCACTGTTACTATAAAATTATTTCAAAGCTAGGAAAACAATGACTGAAAAAATTGACTTCTAATCTACATAAAAAAAATGTTCCAGAACAATTTACTGATTGTACATGGAAATAAAGTAACCTGGACATAGAGGGACTGCACATCTTACACAAACACAAATCTGGTTTTGCTCTTGCAATGTGCATTTCTGCAGCGATTAGCAATTGCACCTGGTGTCTTTTCGAGGAAGCGTGCACCACCGTCAAACCGTTCTCTTCTGGAACACCTTGAATGTTTTCGTTTCTTTAGTGTTGGTGGTGTCGCAAATGAAGGGCGTTTTGACGTTGCTGAGCCAAACCTTGGTATATGAGAGCAGTTGCTACCCTAGATGTAAACTCAAATAAATCGAGCTCTTTCCGCAGCAGCTCAATTTGTATTTCTGGCCATTGATGGACTGGCCGTAGGGCTGTTGGCTACAATGCCTTCCCATATAGAGCCGTCCAGCTCTATTACGGCATCAGTGTTCTGACTTTCAGGGATTCCTTCCACCCCAAGTGCCACAGCACCTACATAAAAAAGATTAATATCACATAAGCTTTCAGCAACATAAACTGTAATAATTCATTCACTTTAGACTTAATTGAATGCTTCACTTACCTTTAATCCTGTTATTGATGGATTCTCCATCCATTAGGTCAAATACAAGCGTTTCTCACTCCTTCAATACAATAGGAACATTCCCAGTGGTTTTCCTATCCGTTTTCTGTTTTACGCGTTGCTTCATGTTGTTTATTCGTTTCAATTATCGCGTTACAATCCACAACGCAGCCACAGCTAGTGGCCAATTCACCCAGCACCCACCACAGCTAGTGGCCAATTTGGCATTCATCATGCTCGGAGTTTCCGCTTTCGAAAACAACACTTCATAATTTTTTTAAAAAATTGAGAAAACTTCGGATTTTATTTGACCCATTTCACAAAACTACAAAACTCCACACAGTCTACGCCACAAAAACCCGCCAGAGAACCGCGACAAAGTCTGCACTCCAGCACACAAGTCCCAAGATGGAGTCTTCAATCGTGAATATAAATACCCCAAAGAATTCACACAATTACAAGCAAGGAATAAACACGAAACAAATCGCATCGGTTGCCTAGGCAAGTGAGAATACTCCAAACTTGCAGGAAGTATCTGCTCATCGCTGGAGAAAATTTTTATTCATATGATATTGAGTAGATACTCATTGGACAAAGAATATTCTGAAACCAAATGCTCAAGCTTGTGCCATATTTTTTTAAAGTAGAATTTGGTTATATGATGTGAAGGTAGGGTGTAGGTGTAAGATCTTCTTGACGCTACTGATTTTTTCTGGAATTGCTAAAAAGTTCTTTAAATTGTTCTGTCTTGCTTTTTTCTTTTGTCATTCTCTTTCGTTTATACTTATTTGTTCTATATATACAACCCATTCGCTCATTAATTTCATTCGCACATTTATATGCACTTCACGGCACTATTTACACACGTATTTACACTTGTTCGCCAAGGCGCCGACTTGTCTCGAGCGTCCGTCCGTGGGGCGCCAGAATTCCCCAGTCGATGGAGACCTCTTGCTCCGGCAGTACTTCATGTACTGGGAGAAGCTTGTCGAAGAGCAATAAAAAATTGCTCGGGGTCCCGTGCGTATTCCGCCGGAGCGTCGGAGAGACGTCGCTGCAGTGTGCTGTGTTGCATGTGCATATGCCGGTTTAGCTGCCTTAAATCCAAACATTTGACGGTGTCCTTGACGTCATTCCATAAGTATTCAAGGGCAAGAAGGGTGGATATATGCATTTTGGAATGGCGAACAAGTTTCAGACGCCTGTCAATAATCACCCTATTCAATTTGCGAACTTTAAAGGTCCAAAACTTCATATTCCTGAGTTTTTCACGCATTTCTGCCCAAACAGCAGTGGGTCCTGACCCTTCTCGACCACATATCTAGTCTTCCCCCCCCCTGAGTTCTGTACTTTTGTCATCTCGCTTCTCTGAGCCGTTAGAATAATCAGTGTATCGAAGTCAAGAATGACATCTGCAGTTTCCACACCATCTACCAACAACCGCATCACGTCTATCCGTCTGCCTTGGGTGGTGACCTTCGCTATGGTCGCCTTGTGTCCAGTCATGGGCCCAAGTACCCAACCGTGACGCAGTACAGATTCAGCGCTGATATTCAGCCTGATACGGTTCGGTCGTTTCGGCGGCCGGGAGCGTCCGCCTGAGGAGCTCCCGTGGGCCGTTCCTGCGTGGAGGAACGGGCCCCGGCGTTCTGAGCTGCGGACCGACCAGTCGTCTGACAGCTCGCCGCCTTCGGGAAGGGAGTCAGGGGAAAGCTGAGCAAGTTCGGGGCTCGGTGATGTTGTGGGTCGGTGATGCTCACCATAGCGGTGGAACCTCGCTGATGTAGTCGGTTGGGCGTGGCTGTGGGGACGTCCGGGGCCGCTGAAGGCCCAACTGTCGCCTTGCCCGCTCGCCGGTACCTCCTATTTTTCTTTTTTACGGCCGGGCAGAGTTGGGCAGTATCGAAAATACTTGTATTTAAAATACGTATTTTCGATACTTTTGTAATTTGTATTTTGTATCGAAAATACATTTTTTAACATGTATTTTGTATTTGTATCGAAAATACTTTCTGATAGTATTTTGTATTTTCAAAATACAAAAATACTTTTTGATTAATCCGTCACAAACATTTATTGGGCAAGTAAATGGAGAGGGTCCCGCCACGTGGACGAGTGGAGCCGGACCTCCGGTTTCTCCGATTACGTTTTCCCCTTCCCCTATCTCCGGTTCAACCGAAGATAACCGGAGGATCGCTGTAATCACGGTGTATGATATATTTCTTACACCGTGGTTGTAATCGCGAGCTCCGATTCAATTTCTCGGAGAGCAGGCTCCGCGTGCCAGAACGAGTGCTGCCCATGTGTGTGCCTGGTGGCCCTGTGGTTGTATGCAGTGATTAAAAACTTGTGCTTGCGGTGTTTTTAAGAGCTGATATTTCGTTGTGGTATATTTAGGTAAAAATCTATTTTTTCCTGGGTACCTTGTACTAAATGAAGCTTTGTATATACATTTTAGGTTTATTTGAACTAAAACCGTCAATTTTGTAGCGCCTAAAGAGCCTATTTTAATATTAATGCCTATTTGTACCTATTCTACATTTAAGAACCTAAAATGAGACTCATTTGCCTAACTTCTTTCCTCTATGGCTCCTTTTACCTTTTTCTTCTTTGTCGGCACAACAGACAAGGATGAAATTAATTTTAAGTCATTTTTAACAACCTAAATTGCATTCGTCCTCTTTTACCTTTTTATCCCCTTGTCTCATTTTGTCACCTGTAAGAGAGCGAGAAATGAATATACCCGACAAGGATCTAGCGATAAAAGTCTCAATGCCACTACTTTTTGACTTCGTGGAGAAGCTGCCTCCGTTTCTAAGATAAAGCGATTGAATTTCCCCGAAAGCAAAGTGATCTTGACCGATAAGAAACATTCGTTTTCTCTTGAAAACTTGGAGAATGTACGAATTTAATAATTTATTGTGAGGCAAAATACGGTTGGAATAATTCTTACTATCAAACGTGTTAAATAGTATTATCGCAAAATGGTCAATACTGATTCTATGTAATATTGATTTATATGTTATCTTTGAGAAATATAATAAATGGTCAAAAAGTGAATTTTCTTGTATGTTACGAGTTTTATTAGTGCCTATTCTACCATTTAAAAAGCCTAACAGATGCTGAAAGAACCTATTTTAGGCACCTAAAATGCATATTTTAAAACAAAAATCCGCGGTATTCATTAGGTATCCATATCATTTGTAATGTATGTTCATACTTTAAGTCTGAAAGGCACCTTAGTTAATTGTCTATATCCTGCAATATTTATCCCAAACTATCACCTCCCAAGAGCTCATGGTGATATCTTTGTACTCCTTCGCTTCTTACACGCAACACTCACTCAATGCTGGATACTCGGATTGACTTGAGATTTTAACAGCTTGTTGAGTACCTTTCAAACCCCTACATACAAATTTTTACTTGCTATGAAGCATTGCAAGTAGTGTTTTTGCTATAATTAGTATTGGGACCTTTCTTGACCTTACCGACTGTAGAGGGGCGGAAACGCTGCTCGCCGCTGGTTCTGCGGACGTTACTCATACACCGCGCTTGCACTGTCAGCCTGGCGGCATGGTCTCAGTTACTTGGAGGGCAGGCGGGGTGACAAAAACGGGTGTTTACTTTGCAGGTTCAGATGGAATGAACGCGCTTGGAAATCTGACACCAGCTGATAGACGCCGCGTAACGTTCCTAGCGCTGCCGAAGCAACGGCTCGCCCGCTGCGGGAAGCGCGAGGGTCACGAAAGGTCCTGATACACGCCTATAAAACGCTATTTATAATATTCCATAGCACTTCAAAATTTGTGTATATAGGTTTTGCGTGGTGTTCTACCAGCTGGTGAAATTTCATGTCAATCCGAGTATCCAGCACGGTGAGTGTTGCGTGTGAGCATGGAAAAGATGCCTTTCAGACTTAAAATATGATCATACATCACAAATGATAGGGGCCGTCTAAATTACGTAACGCAAATTTCGAGTATTTTCAATACCCTCTCCCCCCCTTGTAACGCACTTCCCTATCTCTATGTATATAAAGCAGCGTAAAGCTGCCTGAGACCCCCCTCTCTGACCCCCTCCCTCCCCATTTAGGGGAGATGTGGTTGAAATGTTGAAATCGTACACTTTCCACTCAAATAACTTCAAATTTTGCCAGAAGAAGTAATACTTTACACACATATACCATACAAATTTTAATTACTTTACAGTTGTTAGTTTTTTAAAAAAAATTTTTTTTTGAAATTTATTTTCAAAACGCATGTTGTTATGTAAAATGCTCTGTGTTCCAAAAAAAGAAGAATTCATCTCTGAATTTTTTATGAATTACTTATAACATGTATATAATCACATTCATGGAATATAAATAAAATAGCTGTGAAAGTTTCTGAGAAAAAAAATTATCATATATGTAGTCATTACCTGAGAGCAATTAAAAACATACATGAAAAAAATGTTTTTTTAAATTTAATAATAAATGACTATATCACAAAAAGCTTCCATATTTACATGAAACTACATTCTCTTAACATGTGCTAAAAGTTTCATTGGAATATATTGAAAACTGTAGAACGTGGAACTTTTTGAATGCTAAAAAATGTCAGGAAAGTGAATAGCGGGAAATGGAAAATGAAAATTTAACTTTGTAGAAATGTATTTTATTATATCTACTTACATTTAAAATTCTCCAGAACCATACATAGTACCCTCAGCCACTTTTTTCCTGTCTTCTTGAATTGTCTTTGCCATTTTGAGTTTTTTTTGGCACTCTGAAAACCTGGTTGAGCAGCTAATTGACTTTTTTGAAGACGGCGTTTATCCCTTATTGCACTAATTTTTTTCCTTGAGGTGTCATCTTGATGCCTGTTACATTAGCTTTCATATTCTCACTTGCCTCACAACCCATATTGAATTGAGAAACAGCTGATGTAACAGCAATTTCTATTTTCTTCTTAGATACAAATATATCTTTTGGACACTTACTCCACACCACACTATGTAAACTTTCGTTGGCATTCTGAGTTTTGCCAGATACACAACGTTTTAGCAGTTCATCACATGCAAGCCTTTGATACACTGGAATAATTTTACATACCACACTTGGAGACAGAACAGTTTTCATTGTGTTCTTATCGTGTTTTGGGATCTCCTTTCCGCATGCAACAGCCCTGTTATAGAAACACCATGATTGTTCCCCCTGAGGACATTTAAAATGTTGGGGCTTCTCATCTGTTGACATGGCATGATAAAGTGTGGCATAAACTGCAGATTTCATTTTCTGGACATCTGGTATATTTTTCTGTATAGCATTCCGGTAATAGTTACCCAGGCGAATGATCATATCCTCCTTCAAATTACCAATTTTTTTCCCTCCTAGAGTAACACCTTTTACCTTCCACTCCTGAACTATTTTTCTTAATCCAGTTTTCAGTCTCTTTGATACATGATTAATACATTCTTCTTTCTGAATTTCAAAGTGTTGTCCATAAATAACAAGTTTCAGAAGGTGATTGTAAGTCTTAGCATCGCCGTCTGACAACACTGTTGTATACCGAAAATTATACGAGAGTGATCTTTTCCACAGCACTTCAGCAGCAGTTACCTCCATGGCATTGGAAGAGCCACTAAAATTCTTCTCACAATCACCACTCAAGTCATGGTTTTCTTTCCATGATGTATATTCAATGCTTTTCTCCCCTAACTTATTCTTATTCTTCTCACACGAAGCACAATACTTTGATAAGACATGGAAGTCAACAACAAGGCCAGTCAAAATGTCAATGACAATTCCCATTCCATAATGAGATACATGACCTCGTCGATGCCATGTCCCATCGTAGGACACAGACAAATTTATAATATTATTTTCAATATCTGAACCTATATCCTTATAGGCTTCGCGAATGGCACAATGTGATAATCTCAAAACTTCTTCTTTCATTTTCACATTATCTGCTGCAACAGCAAGAACATGTGAGTTATATGTGCTAGCATTCATTGTTGGCAAACCAATTACCATTGAAAACTGTTCTATTGCTGAATGACCCCTACCTATTTGTGAAAAAGCTGTCACAATTTTTCTGTTGACTTCATAAGGAGGTCTAGTAGATGCAGCAGAAGGAACACGAGGGCTGGTGGATATTTCATTGCAAATACGTTCACAATCTTTGCATTTACTCACCAGCTTATGAGCAAACGCCATGGATTGTTTCACCACAATGTACAAATTAGCAGAACCACATTGTGCACACACACATCCTTCCAGAATATGCTCCCACACATTGTTGTGAACCAACATGTAGCTACATTTATTTTCACCTGATACCATTTCTGTTGTCAAAACATTAGTAAACTTGGAAAGTTTATTTTGACTAGTAGAAGCTTTTTCAGTAGAAGTAGTGGGTTGCACTTTTTCAGTAGAAGCATTGGGTTGCACTTCAGATTCAACATTAAATTCCTTGTCAACACTATTTGCAGCTACCTCGTCCTGTTCTTTCTTCTTTATCTTCTGAAGTGATGCATTTCTCATTTTATTCACTACTTTGCTTGACCTCTTACGTTTAGGGCGATAGTCATTACTTCTACCCATATTTTCGGGTTCACTGTCACTTGCAACAAACTGAATACAAGTGAAACTGCCTAATATGTCCTAACCTAAGCAAAAAACAGTTCTATCTTATTATTAATGTACTAAACTATACTTTAAAACTTATCTATAAATACTGTAAAATGAAATTAAAACTATTAAAATGAATCTATATGAAATAACTCCCAGTAACGTGCACAACAAATAACTAACAAAGCGAATCCTCAATCGTAAACCCGTCGAGGTGGGTTGGTCCACGTCCTGACGGGGGGATGCAGAGAAGGCTCTCAAGTGTTCCTTTCTCCATTTTTTTTCATCTTCTTGCTTCTCATTTCATGTCATGTACGTTCTTTTCACTCCTTTTTCTTCCTCACTGGCCTTCTCTGTATGCTGAACGCCCACCCATGTGTTTGCCGTGCATGGCGACCCGTGTCGGAGGGAATGTGTGTCCTGGCAGTTGAGGGACCTGTTTGTTTCCCTATCTAGTCCTAGTGCTACTGTTCGCCTTGCACTAAGGAGTACGTTGATTACGTATTTTGGGGAACATTCCCTGTAGGTTCCAACACACTCGCTTTGGCCCCGGACTCTTCTAGACGGGCGGTCGGGAGCTAACCCACTCCTGATCAATCGGCTCGGACTAGGTCTTGTACTGAACTCCAGGGTGAGCGGGGGAATCCACGGCGGTGCAGCGCTGTGTTATTCCCCCACTATATCCTCGTGGCAACCCTGGCACTCCGATGGAGTGTCCCCTTGTTGGGCTCCGTGGTGGGTGGGGACCACGAGGATGAACCTATTCCATCTACATGGATACTTCACCTTTCCCCCCGCCCTCTTCCGCAAGGAAGAGGAGATTTGCAGAAAGAACTATTGATTTGAATAGTTTCTTTTCTAGAGAAGAAGATCGACCCAAGAAGCCTCGTTTCCTCCTCATGGCATGTGCCGAGGAAGGTAAGACTTTCAAAACTGTGAGTGCTGTCCGTCTGGCGCGAGCTATCGAAGAAGCCTACGGGAAGCTCCAAGCGGTCGTGCGACAAAGGAATGGAACCATTCTTTTTGAAGCGCGTACCGACGAGCAGATTGTAAAAATTCAAAATACGAAGCAGATTGCCGGCCTCCAGGTAGTAGTCACGGTTCATCCCACCTTGAACCTGAGCAAAGGCGTAGTCAACCACGAGGACTTTGCTACTGAAACGGAGGAAGATCTTCTACACTGAGGTGTACAGGATCGGAAGGAAGGAGCAGGGGAAATTGATCCCTACTTCTACCCTGATCCTTACTTTTGACCGACCATCCCTCCCGGAAAGGATCGTTACCGCTTTCTACAACCTCCGTGTGCGGCAGTATGTGCCGAACCCTTTGCGCTGCTTCAAGTGTCAAAGGTTTGGGCATACCCAACAGCGATATATGTCCGTTAACGCGGTTTGCGGGAAGTGTGGATCGTCAGTTCACGACCCCCAACCCTGCGACAAACCACCGCACTGTGTGAATTGCGAAGGCGATCACCCAGCCAACGACAACCAGTGCCCCACGTTTCTCCGGGAAAGGGAAATCCAAAAAATAAGGGTGACCGAAAAGGTTTCCTTCCCTGAGGCGAAGCGTAGGTTCCAAATCAGGAATCCAGTGGACCTATCTCGATCCTTTTCCAGTGCTGCAAAACCTAAGTCCCCGGGGGTAACAGCGAGTTGTCAAACTCACTGTACCCCAGCGGTAGTTTCGCACTTTAGTTGTCAGGTGTCGCCGACAGACTTCCCCGAAGATTCGGCATGTATCCAAGGTGGGAAAATTATAATTCCCACAAAGTACAAAAAACCTGTGCAAAAACACCACCAGAAATCGACCACTGAGACTTCTACTGAAATCGATCTTAAACAGACACCGCCTCCCAGGAAAAATACGTCATCCAAATCCCGTCCACCTCTTTCTGTCTCTGAGAATCACATCGGACGATCCTCCAGCCCCTATAGATCTCGGTCACCCGTGGCCAAAAGTCGGGAAAACCCCCCGACCATATCCAGCAGCAGTCAGGATGACTCTGCTGTTGATGAGGAACCCCACGAGAGTTCCCCTACAACCATTCAGAAGGTGAGAAAGAAAAAAACGCAACCAAAGAAATAATTTCACATAATGGCTCTCTCATGGAACTTAAATGGTCTTCGTGCTCACTCAGAAGAATTAAGATTAATAATTTCTCGCCACAAACCATTTATAGTCTGTCTTCAGGAAACTCATCTTCTCCCTCATCATCCCCTGTCTCTTCGCGGATTTAACATCTATCGGTTTGATCAAGACGACGGACTTCGTGCTCACGGCGGCGTTGCGGTACTCATCCGCGACTCCCTGTTCTCGGAGGAACACAACGTTCGAACCGACCTCCAAACAGTTTGCGCACGGCTACACCTACCATCGTTCTCTTTTACGGTGTGTAGTATATACATTCCCCCTGGCCAAGTCGTGTCACAAGAGGAACTCGAAGATGTTTTTTCTCAGTTGCCCGCCCCTTTTTTTATTGCGGGGGATTTTAATGCCCACAATCCCCTCTGGGGTGGCACGAGGACCTGCCCGAGAGGTTCTATCCTCGAAAATATTATTGACCAGCAAAACTTAATTCTTCTGAACTCCGGGAATCACACTCATTTCTCCATGGCGTCAAACACCTTCTCGTCAATCGATCTGGCACTCTGCAGTCCATCCCTATCTACCATGGTAGAGTGGACCGTACTCGATGATCTACATGGGAGTGACCATTTTCCCACTTTGGTCCACTTTAATGTCCCTGATTTAGACGTCATCTACCCTCCTCGCTGGCTATTCCATCGAGCCGACTGGGATACATTCAGCGAGAAAATTATAATGCCAGACCACTTCTCAAATAATATCGATACCTTGGTGGCCCAATTCACCGACGCCGTTCTTCGCGCAGCCACCATTGCAATCCCGAAGTCTACGTGTCGGCCACGACGCGTCCCTGTGCCTTGGTGGAATGCTGACTGTGCCACCGCGGTGCGAGACCGAAAGCAAGCACTCGCTAGGCTCAATAGGTTCCCCACCGCATCAAACCTGATCGATTTCAAAAGAAAGCGGGCCAGAGCCAGATTAGTAATACGGGAAAGTAAGACCGCTTCCTGGAGAGCCTTTATCTCTTCTCTTTCTTGCCATACCCCGCCTAAAGTAGTATGGCGAAAGATCCGACAGATCGGAGGAAGATTTTCCCCATCATCTGTCCCAGGACTTCTTATTAATGGAAATCTTATTACTTCTCCAGAAAAAGTAGTTGAGGAATTGGCCTGTCATTATGAAAATTCCTCCAGTTCCTTACACTACTCCCCTAGCTTCTTGAAAACTAAGAGTAGAATGGAGAAATGCAGATTGGACTTCTCTACCTGCCTGGAGGAAGATTATAACGCCCCTTTCTCCATGGATGAATTTTCCTGTGCGCTCACCCGTGGGAAAGATTCTGCTCCAGGACCAGACCAGATACACAACCAAATGTTAAAACACCTGCCGGAAGAGGCACGTATCTTTCTCCTCCGTATCTTCAACAAGATTTGGATGGAACATACCTTCCCTAGAACCTGGCGCGAAGCGATTATTATTCCTATTCCTAAAGAAGGAAAGGACAGGACAAAGCCGTCAACCTACCGTCCAATCTCGCTCACAAGCTGTATATGCAAACTTCTGGAGCGAATGGTGAATACGCGTTTGGTCTGGCACCTGGAGCAGAGAAACCTACTTACACCCATCCAATGTGGTTTCAGGAAGAACAGGTCAACCATGGACCACCTTGTCACCCTTACCACACAGATCTCCACTGCTTTCGTGCTACGTCAACACCTGGTAGCAATTTTCTTTGATATAGAGAAAGCTTATGATACTACCTGGAGGTACGGCATTCTTCGCACCATCCATTCTTGGGGTCTTAGGGGCCGGCTCCCCCTTTTTTTAGTAGCCTTTCTTTCCTCAAGATACTTCCGCGTTCGCCTTGGTGACAGGTTATCCGCCAGCCACCATTTAGAAAACGGGGTCCCTCAGGGCTCAATTCTGAGTGTCACTCTGTTTGCCATCGCTATCAATAGTATAGCGTCGATAATCCGAGAGCCGGTGAAAGCATCGCTCTTCGTTGACGACTTTGCCATTTTCTGCTCTTCCAAGAGTATTCAAGTGATAGAGAGACAATTACAACTTGTCCTCAACAAATTGCAGCAATGGAGTGATGCGACAGGTTTTAAATTCTCCGCATCAAAAACTAGCTGTATGCACTTCTGCAGGATTTATCATCTTCATAACCACCCCGATCTTTTTCTTGGAAGCCATCTTCTACCTTTTGTGGACTCTGCAACTTTCCTTGGGCTTACTTTCGATAAGAGCCTAACTTGGCGAAATCATATACGTAAACTGAAGAGCCGATGTGTCTCACCTCTGAACCTCCTCCGCACCCTTACAGGCAGCTCTTGGGGAGCTGACCGTGTGTGTCTCTTGCGTTTGTATAGAACCCTCATCCGCTCTATTTTGGATTATGGATGTATTGTATATGGGTCAGCGTCACCATCAACCCTCCGGCCATTAAATACCATTCACAACGCCGGTATAAGAATTAGTACAGGCGCCTACCGCACGAGTCGCATCGAATGCCTCTTGGCCGAAGCTGGAGAACCATCTCTGAGCCGAAGGCGAGATATTTTATTAGCCTCTTATGGGGCTAAAGTGTCGGGACTGGTTGACCACCCGTGTCGTCGTATAATCATCCACCCAAAGTATGAGTCCTCGTACAATCTTCGAACTTCGTTACCCCATCCCCCAGGTATTAGATTACGAAATCTTCTCCGGGAATTAAATGTAGAACTTCCCACCCCTGTGAGACCCACAAGTGACCGGATCCCCCCTTGGAAACTCCTCCTTCCCAGTATTGACTTCAGACTCTCCCATTTACCCAAACAAACTACTAGTCCTCTGGTTTACCAGAAGCAGTTTCTGGATATGAGAGAATCCTATCCGGATCATTTATTCTTATACACGGATGGTTCATCGTGCAGCGACGCGGTGGCATGTGGTTTTTACTGTATCAGGGCCACCAAATCATTTCGGCTTCACTCCAAATGCAGTATTTTCACTGCCGAAATGTATGCAATCTTTGAGGCCCTAAAATACATTGAATCAGCGACGTTGCGGCGAGTAGTTATCTGTTCCGATTCTCTCAGCTCTCTTCAAGCCGTCTCCCGTCCTTCGTCAGACTACCTGACTTTATCCGTTCAAAGCCTGATTCATCGTCTTCTGTCCCGCCGCTATGACCTGGTACTTAGTTGGGTCCCAGGCCACGTGAGTATCAGAGGGAACGAACTGGCCGACCAGGCGGCGAAATCAGCGACTCGTAAAACTCGTATCGACATCCCTTCTGTGCCATTATCCGATGTTCAGGCTTTCTTGAAACGATCCGTGCTTAGAGCGTGGCAAACAGAGTGGCACAATAGCACTTTCAAACTAAGTGCGATAAAGAATTCTGTGTATCCCTGGCGCTCCTCATCACGGTCTTGTAGACGCGAGGAAGTTATTTTAACCCGTCTTCGTATCGGACACTGCCATTTCTCTCACGGTTTCATTCTTCGAAATGAAACTCCCCCCATCTGTGACTCGTGCCAGACTGTTCTTTCCGTGGAACACGTCCTGCTGTACTGTAGGAAATTTGTTGGCAGTCGACGAAGACATGACCTGGGCAACTCGCTACAAGTGGTGCTCGGGGATGACGATTCTGCGCTCTCAAAACTTTTTTGTTTTTTGAGAGAAAGCAGAATATATAATTTTATCTGAAAGAACAATGTTTTATGTTGTTTTTTGGCCCCTTTACAGCCAATTTTACGTTTTAAGATAAATTTTACGCGCCCTTTTTCTATTTTCCTTCTGCCATTTCTACATGTATACTTGATGCAGAATTCGAGCCTCCTTTTTAGCTGCTTACATGCTTTAGCTTTAGCTTTAGCTTTAGCTTTTTACATGCTTTTAAACAGTGAGTAAGTTACATATGCAACACTGAATATTCTTTTCTCCAAATACTCTGGCATGGGCGCCAATGACCACAGCAGTCGAAGCGCCCTTTAAACCCTATTCAATCAATCAATCTCAATCGTAAACAAACACTCACATTTCAAAATCAGGCTGCCACAGTAAATATACTTTTTCTGAAGTTGGATAACGTGTTTTCCTGAGCTCATTTTTTCCTAAGAACATCTATAGCAAGACCATGCCGGCAAATTCAAAATACAATTACAAATAAAACTTCTAGTAGATGCAGACGTTTCGAAACTGAAAAAAGGGGGCGTGACCGCTGACGCATTAGGACCTTTAAATGCTCGCAGCAGCCATTTAAATCGTGATATCGAAAATATAAAAACACCAAAATGAGCCACACATTATAAACAAAATTAACAAATAAAAATTAAAAAATCGTATTTTTCAAGGTTTTCCTTGAATTTTCACCCACTCCTCCCCTTTAGCTTTACGTAATTTATGGATGACCCCGTACTGATACCTGAAATGGGTTGAAAATTTAATTTGAAACATTTTTGTATAAAGAATGTTATATATTTTTAATAATAAAATTTTAAATGTAATGTGGTTTTAAATGTGAATTTTGAACGTGAATGATTGTTTAAAAGAGAAAAAATGGGTAGAAGTTATGTGTAAAACATCATTGGTTGTATTTTGTATTTTCAAAAGTATTTTAAAATACTATTTTGTATCTAAAATACTTTTATGAAAGTATTTTGTATTTGGTATCTAAAATACTTTCGGGGAAGTATTTTGTATTTTGTATCTGAAATACATTTTTCAAGTATTTTGCCCAACCCTGCGGCCGGGTGACCTTGGCCGTGACATGCCGTGGAAGGATGGCGTACTAATGTTTACAAACTTAGTTTTAAAATTTCCAGGAAGTTATGTTTTTGTTTTCTGATATCAATTACAAAATATAGGCTACACTGTTTTCAATGCGACCTAAAATTTATAATTTGTGATTTATTTGACACCTGTAATTTATTCATTTTCTGAAATTTCCGAGGTGTTCCAATACTTTTGACACCCACTGTACTCAGAACTCCTTCACTTTCAATGCATATATTATATATTTATTATTTCCTGCTAATGAGCTTTCACTCGGTGGCAGGGTTTATACAAATCATATAAAGATGAAGATAACTTAAATATACATATTATAAGGAAACTGCAACTAAGTAACTAAGAAACATAAGGCACACAAATGTTTGGTATCACACACAATTCCCTAGACGATTCCCAATCCCCAGAAGCTACGCGCCCTAAGGGGAAAATTCGCTAGTGCTGCAGCAGGTAGATTGTTCCAGTCAGTTATTGCCCGATTGTCAAAATAGTATATACATACATCGTTTTTTTTATCCCTATATTTAATTTTGTATGGACGGTCTCCCCTTCCGAAATATTGAGGGTTCCCTATCCTATCCTATCCTTCGTAATTCTTAGTACACTGATGCTCATTATTAGATTATGGCAATATTTTGACGAGGATTCAACATCAATAACTTTACCTGATTCTATGGTAGTGGCTGTCACAACACAATTCACTGATGTATGCCCTCGTTTCTGCCAGGAGGCATCGAATGCAGAAGTTCAATCTTTGCTGCCAGTAATATTGACAGTTTCATCTATAGCTTGTTTCATAGATTTCAATGCAACAAATTCCTTCCTTGAAGTCCTTGAAGCAAACTTTTGATAAGGACTAAATTTGGCTGGTGGAGGTGGGAGGTTCATTAGGGCACAAAAAGTTTTGCAAAGCTTTTTGTCCTTTTCCTATGCTTCTCATTGGCATACGTCAATCTCAAATTGACTTGATATTTTTTCAATTAATTTGGAAGTCATACCATAGTTTTTTGCTTCACACTGCATACATTTTAGTTATATTTTAGTAGCTTACCTTATCCTATTTCCCTGTGATTCGACTATTTCAATGCAGTTTATAGAATCACAAAATTTGCATTTCACAGAATTTTGCACAGTCTGACAATACACCAATATCCACAATTAAATATTCTCTAGACCTAGATTCATTTACACTGAAACTGTCATCAGTTGCTTCACGAAACACGCATTCTTTTCGAAGCACTTTGTGGAGTTGACACAGTATCACTGAGGCTTGGAAAAGCATTATGTCCATTAATTGCATTAGTAGAATTGGTTTTTCTCTTGTGATATTTTCCTTTGCCGAAGAGCTTTATTCTTGGCTATTCTTGGCACGAAAACGAGAACTGCACAAAAAAGGAAACTTGCTTCTATAACTAACGTGCACAACAAATCCAGAAACACACTTTGTAAACACTAGAAGCTATCGTTGTCAACTGTTTCAACATGCATGCTGTTTACAGCAGTTCTGCCAAAGAACAGAAACATACGAGTTACGTGAAAACGCCGCAGAAAGGAAAAATGACATTGTTACTCCATAAAGCATTGAAGGCTTTCACGGCCGGAGTCAATATTATTCAGTCTTCCGGGCTGATGGGCCGTAGTCCAATTGGCTTTGAACTGCCAAACGTTTCGCCCACGACTGCGGTGGACATCCTCAGTGGCGAGGTCTCGAGCGAAGTGTCCGGGACAGAGGCTTACAGACCACTGATGTTGTTCAGATGTCGAAACTACTCTAGTGTTTCTTCCCCGTGACTGCAAATGATGGTGTCATCTAGGTAGCGCAACCAACAATTGGGTTTGCGTGGCGCGGTGTTTAGCACTATA
This sequence comes from Acheta domesticus, assembly GCA_031308135.1. Taxonomy (NCBI): domain Eukaryota; kingdom Metazoa; phylum Arthropoda; class Insecta; order Orthoptera; family Gryllidae; genus Acheta; species Acheta domesticus. Next base: position 36,633 of record JAHLJT010009428.1, on the reverse strand, counting down.
GCCGCGAAGTTCGCCATGTACAAGTTAGCCACAATCGGACTCAGCAGGTTTCCCATGGCTACCCCATCTTCCTGTTCGTAGAACTCCCCATTTCATATAAAATACGTCGTAGTGAGCACGTGGTTGAAAAGCTCTGTGATGTCATCTGGGAAAAGCTTTCGCAGCTACGCTGTTTCAGTGACTGGAACCATAGTGGAAAGCGATACATCGAAGCTGACGAGTAGATCGCTTGGCTGTATTGTCAGGAGCTTCAGTTTTTCGACAAAATGCGTCGTGTCCTTGAAGAAGGTATTGGTCTTGACTATGTAAGGTCGAAGCAAAGAGCAAACGTACTTCGACAATGAGTATGTAGGAGAGCCAATAGCACTGACGATGGGCCGCAACGGAACTTTTGATAGGTTGTTTTCAGACCTTCTGTATAAAAAAAATAACAAAAGATGTTTCCAAAGGAATCGGGACCGAGCCACTTCAGTCGCGTCGTAATTGCCTACTACAGCTGCGCAGGTTTTTTTAGACGTTTTCCTTCATCCAGAAATGGCCTCTGTGAATTCTGATGAATGGCTCTGTGAATACCTTCATAAACTGAGGTTAGCGAATGTTGGCTACGCGAGGCGCGCCTCTGCCGTGAGAAGCTGACTTCATCAGGGAGAATTATTTTGCAAAGAAGCGTTTAAATAACTTTCAAGACGTGGGCAACCAGTGGAATTTACAATTAGTTAGCCAGGCTGCAGCTCCTGCTTGAAACAGCTCCTTGTGGAAGCACGTGGACCCTCGAGGGCCTGGCTGGCGCAGCGGAATCACTAAGGCTCCAACAGCCCTCGAGCGCTCATTTGCGCCTTCTTCAGGGCAGTGTTCCGGGGAATAGAAAGCCCTTGTGGAAGCACATGGGCCCTTGACTGCCAAGGGACTATACTGCGATTTTTGTAGGAAGAGCTCTCAAGGCCACTCAAATCCCATCTTCGCGATGGAATATGTCACGGCATTTCGTGTCATTCACAGTCGTTCCGCTAGATTTCGCACGATCGCGACCGTATCAAGCAGTGCTTGCGATCGTGCGAAATCTAGCGGAACGACTGAGAAAGACGCGAAATGCCGTGACATATTCCATCGCGAAGATGGGATTTGAGTGGCCTTGAGAGCTCTTCCTACAAAAATCGCAGTATAGTAAGGAAGGATTACTCCAAAAGAAGCGCTCAACGCCACACTTGGGAGACGCCTTATATGCTGCTATTCTGTGAACTTAAAAAATATCGCGTTTATTAACGGTCAGTCATAGCTACGAAATTTCACTTTGGTTTTGAGGTAAATTGGTTTGGTGCGCCATCTCTTGGAAGATAAACATTTTTAACTTACATAACCAGATACACCCCAGTCGACGACGGTCGATGTGCGTAAATTGCTTAGTGCAGACCCGCTCTACCCTAAGCAATTTTACTACGAACTTGCTATTCTGTCAGCAAGTTCGCCTAATAGTAAATTATTTCCAATTTATCTTTGTATTCGAGAGTTTTCGTCTAATATTGTAAAATCGTAATGGCTGGCAAATGTAAGTTCAGTAACGTCTTTAAGCAATTCTTGTTTCAGGATCACACTGCATCTTACATTCATAAATTAAGAGACATGAAACTAGAATAAATGCATATTAAAACATTATTTTATATAAAATGTATATGAAAGGTTTTACGAATAAAACGTTTACAAATTCCAATACCAATTATCGAATTAAAATGGTAGGGTTGCTATTCTGTGAATAGTTGCAAATGTTTGCACGTGGGATATCCTTCTATTATAAAAATTGTTCGCATTAAATATAAGTTTGATATGAAAAGATATTAATAAAATAAAAATCTTACTTCAAGAACATTAAAAATATAATCTTCATCCTACAAAATAAATTGGAAGCTGAAATGCAATAAATTTTTGGAAGACTACACAATGCGGTAGGCGTTTAATCATATTTTTGAAAAAGTGCCTTTTACTTTAATGTTCAAGCCCGGCCTATATTATGCTTTAGGCATTTTCTTTGTTTTCATTCCATTTTCGAGGAACAAACGCCAATTAATAAGTTTTTAATGATAGGTGGAACACTGAAGATTGATTCTACATGGTCCTGACTTGTATCCATAGACACCAGGAATTAAGATGCGGACAATTAACAATTCTTGCGGATCATTTATTGCTGTTACACCTCGACGTTTTTTACACCATATGTGTACCTCTTAAGAGGTATTCCAGGTATGACTCAATAATAGGTCACAATGTTTCATAAGATATTCTGGAGTTTTCAAAAATCACCAATCAGAAAATGCTTTTCGAATCTCCCTTCTAATATAGTTTATGTATGCTCTTTCAGTTCCATACGTTGCTCAGTAAAGGTGTGGTCGTGTTTGTGACCCCTTTTTGAATATTCTTCAATAAGAATTCGTTTCTCTTCTTGCGACTCTGCGGATTCACTTTCTGGTAATTTTGCACTGTACTCAACACAGCCATATTCATCCATAGAGACTGTATCCTTTTTTGTTTTGCCTCTATTTGTGTGATCTGTATCCGCATGTTTTACTTTTAGTCGAGCCAGTCTCTCCTTTTCTTTCTAACTTTTTTCTGGTTCACTAGAGCGTTGTATATCAGATTGAAGGACTCGTATCCTTCTGCATATAAATAGTTGGCCAATTATTCGATCACCCAATGTTTAGTAGTACTACAAATATATATTTCTTGCAATTTTCCCGCAAGTACCCGTGGTCTTGTCTTTCTAAAGCCTCGGTAAATAATTTTACTACAATAGCAACAAATGCCCTGAAGCCTATGGGATCCATCTCCACAAGGTTTTGACGTCTAGCACTTCAGACGACGTTCGTTGCCTTACAGATGTCATGACGAAATCCTGTGGTACCGTGTGTTGTGAACTGCAGGTGAGCAGTGATGATAGTTGAAAAATGTATAACAAAATTAATTTATTAGTTACCAATATAAAGTATTCGTCTTTCAATAATATTACATGTTTGCAAAGATTTTACAACAGGAAATTTAAGTGATTGTTCAATTACCTCAATTAATTGAGTTGCTCGTTAAATTAACATTGCCTTAAGATATAATAGCATTGTTAATGCTATGGAATAGTCGCACGTTTGTCGTGAAGAAATAAAGTAACTATTGTTGATTCATATAACAGCAATAACTGTTCAAATCAATTTAGTTATTTTTTCATTTATTTAAACAACTTTTTAATTTTTTAATGGAGTGAAACGAGACAACACAACGACATAGAAACTGAATCACTAACTTGACAAAATTGAACATACTTGTATAGATTGTACATTACAATATTTTTCCTTTGAATCCTCCTTTAAAAGTGATAGTACTTTCAAGGCACCATGAACGAACAAATATTTTAAATCTCAGATGCCAGACTTCAGTTATGACAAACATCAGTTATGATAACCGTGTCATTTCGCAGACTTAAAATGAACCTGCTATTGTTGTTCTATTTTTCCGTAATTACTTGTAACCAATAAAATTAAACCGAATCAATTTAAGTAATCATTTCTATGCAGTGCCTGAAGCACTGCACACAATAATGCAATTCCTGAAGTGATGTGTTCTTTTGTTTGAAATGAGTTCATCCAAGATGTATTAATATTGTTAAAAAAGACTTATAAAATTTCTTTAATACGTAATGTGCCTGTCATTGATGTCATGGATTTAGAAGGACATGCATTCATTATACTGATTTAAAATTTGATTAAATGAGAGTTGGAGTAACTCCTAATAATGTACAAATGTTTTATATCTATGTTCGTGTTTATTATTTCTTTATTGAATGTTCTCTGTATTCATTGTATTTTTTTTAATTGAGAGCTGTACAATAATGGTCAGAACAGACAAACGAAAATATTTAAGAATGAATCGTTACTGGTTGTGTACTTCTGCCCTGTTGATTGATTTTTTTAAATACTGAATATGTCACAATAAAAAGGTGTCAAATGGACGACTGTGATATCTAATTTTTACCTTTTGCCCCTTTCCCTTTGCTTTTTTTTTTTATATCAAATTACCAGTGTAGGAAAGAGTTTAGTAAAGAAAATCAACCTCAACAGAATGAGATCGTGTCTTTGGTGTTGCAGTGTTCGCAGAAATGGAATATCGTCATTAGGTTTATATTTTTGTTGTTTAAGACCTATCAACTTGCTGTGATAATTAATACTACACTAATCGATACATTTCAGTATTTTGATAATTCTTTGGAAATATGTGGTGCTTGTGGGCGGAATTATTGGTTGCCCCGATGCACACAGATTACTTGTTATTAATAAGGTAAGTATCTTAATTAAAACTAGTTTTGTTCTTCGCCCCCATAATTTTAATTGAAATACCACAAATACTAGTTGGATGATCAACACTACACATCTGATCTTGAAGTCGAATACGGCCACTCCATGCTTTGCGTGTTAAGGGAACGTAATGTATGTACAGTAGATACGTAGATGCAGTGGCGGCACGTGCTCATAATCACGGGGTTCACAAGGATTAGAATCTTAAAACTCACGGACGCCAAAAGTCTACGATAATATAAGCAACAAGACAAACGTCATTTGAAAAACTCTTATGATATAGATTATAAAACATATAATTAAAATAAATTATTTTTGGAAGACAACAGCTTTTGTGCATTCCTTTCAGTAAAACACCTGTTAAATAATGAAGATAAATCAACAGCAGTGCTGCTTGTCCAGGAAGTCCATTCTTTGTTCGCGAATATATCAAATATTTTCTCAATGAAGTCTCTAATTTCACATGTGTATTCGATCACACGAGGTATTAAGATTCTCGAATTTTATATTAAAAGTGGAGTACTGTTATCGTTCTTGATAACTATTAGATGAAAACACACACGTACACATTCGCGTTACCACAAAAACTTTCATAACTCGCATCCCGATATAGTACGAATTCAAACTACGTATCAGCAGAGATTTTTAAACATTTGTCATAGCTAACAGAATAGGAAACCTTTGAATATAACAATGAAGTAAAGAATTAGAAACTTTCAAAGATAAAGATACTTGTGCAATACAATGAACTCGCATTTCTTTAATTATTGAAATCTATTTCATATCTTTTTTGAAGAGGATACAACACAAATACTGTTTTATAAAATAATATGGTATTTAGTTGGCACGAGTTTTGTTCGGCGAAGAAAGCTTGGCATTCCCCCTAGTTCTGTCACTGTTGGTTTCTGGGTGAAGGAGCCCTTATGGCGGTCGTAGAGTTTCGGCACCTTTCGGTGGTCTTCGGATCTTGCGCTGGCGCGGGGACCAGCGCACGAGCCATGTATTCGCCGCATATCCACCTCTTGCCTCCCGCCTCACCTCGCCCACATTTCACGGCGTTCGGGGGTTCTCTTAACACGCTGTGAACCTCCTAGCCCGCTGCGCGGATGCTTGACGCGGCATTGTCATGGCGCATCAGACCTTCGCTCTGTCAACTGAATTTTTGATAGATTTCTTACCTAATGAGCCCCACTAAAGACACAATGTATTAACACCTCATTCGGCAGAAATAAAATTCTGATCTCGTGAAATTTATGGCGGGTTCACTGAACCCCCTGCATGGGTCGCCACTGCGTAGATGGTACGATTAAATATGTATGGACCATAAAGAATCAATCAAGTCTCCTTTGTACTTGCCAACTGAATCTTGGAACAAGTAGAAGTCTGCTTCTCCCATATTCAGTTCCATGTCTTATTTTATTATAGGCACATGGATGAGCTGATTACGTATGTACGTCAATCCAATGTCGATAGTTTGGTTCGACATACTTAGTAAATTCCACAACAGATTAGTCTTTATCACAGAATTTGAAAACAATAGCTAAATCTTAAATTAATTGTTAAGCAAAATAAAATTATTGCAAACTGGTATCAAAAACCAACCTTTTCAGCCCGTCGAGGTGAGTTGTTCCACGTCCTGACGGGGGCATGCAGAGAAGGCTCTCATGTGTTCCTTTCTCCATTTTTTTATCTTCTTGCTTCTCATTCCATGTCACATTCTTTTCACTCCTTTTTCTTCCTCACTGGCCTTCTCTGTATGCTGAACGCCCACCCATGTGTTTGCCGTGCATGGCGACCCGTGTCGGAGGGAATGTGTGTCCTGCCAGGTGAGGGACCTGTTTGTTTCCTTATCTAGTCCCAGTGCTACTGTTTGTCTTGCACTAAGGAGTACGTTGTTTACGCATTTTGGGGAACATTCCCTGTAGGTTCCAACACACTCGCTTTGGCCCCGGACTCTTCTAGACGGGCGGTCCGGAGCTAACCCACTCCCGATCAATCGGCTCGGACTAGGTCTTGTACTGAACTCAGGGTGAGCGGGGGTATCCACGGCGGGGCAGCGCTGTGAAATCCCCCTATTATATCTCTGTGGCAACCCAGGCACTCCGATGGAGTGTCCCCTTGTTGGGCTCCGTGGTGGGTGGGGACCATGGGGTGAATCTGATATCCATCTATGGATACTTCGCCTTTTCCCCCTCCCTCATCCGCAAGGAAGAGATCTATCGGAGAACTATAGATTTGAATAGTTTATTTTCCAAAGAAGAAGATTGACCAAAGAAGCCTCGTTTCCTCCTCATGGCGTGTGCCGAGGAAGGTAAAACATTTAAAAGTGTGAGTGCTGTCCGTCTGGCGCGAGCTATAGAATAAGCTTACGGAAAGCTCCAAGCGGTCGTGCCACAGAGAAACGGAACGATACTTTTTGAAGCGCGCACCGACGAACAAATCGATAAAATGCAGAATACCAAGCAGATTGCCGGCCTCAGTGGCGTAGTCTGATTTTTGGATTCCGGTATGTAACTCGAGAAACGAGATAATAATTTAAAACTCTTAAATGTTCCTTATTCCCTATTTTAAAAATTGCCCCATTTCATTTCGGACCCATTAGAATGAACGTAATTTATAAAATGGAAAGCAATGATCTTCAACTTGTATAGGAAAAAACAATAGGAAAGAGAATATCAATTAATTTATAGACACGTAACGAAAAACAGTTGACAGTAGTTGTTTGCTACTTACATCAGGGATTTCATCCAGTGTTGAGACAAAAGAGTCTTTAGAAATTTCATTCACGAAACATTACCATGCTCACACTTGAAATCTAATCGTTTGAATTTCTGGTGAGGTTGCATGAAACGGTGGAATTTTCCATATCCTTGAGAGTTTAATCATATTTCATTTATATATTCTATGAAGTTTTTGTATTTGATGATCCCCTATTATCATGGCCACGAAATGCAAGCCCTGTCTCCCAAAAAAGTATACAACTCGAATGAAGTGTGACATAATTTCCCTGTTTTTCCTTATATCACTGTTGTATTGCTCAACAAAGCCTGTATTGGCTATTTAATAAAATTTTATCCTCTTAGATTTTCTGAACATTTTTAACGATTTCTCACGTGCTATATGAGTTCACGAGTACTTATGTGTCTTGATAGCCTTGTAAATTTTATTCAAATCTACGTAAACATTGAAATCCCACCCTTTTTTCTTTTGAGAACACAAAAGATCAGTAACATAGTGTTTTAAGACTTTTACATTCGCATATCCAAGATTCATTGTCACAAATTTTATTATTAAAATGTTCTTTTGAGAACATAAAAGAAGATCAGTAACACAGTGTTTGAAGACTTTTACATTCGCATATCCAAGATTCATTGTCACAAATTTTATTATTAAAATGTCGCTGACATTTTGTAATGTTCGAAATGATACTGAGAGTAGGTTTTTGACAGAATGCTTTAATTATATTTTCAGAGAATGTTAGTCTGCATATTTCAAGTTTTTAATTTGTCCACGACACACAATTCCATAATTATGTGCACGGCAAAATACGATTTCATAATTATATAAGCTCTTATTTTGATCGCGTTGTACTCGCCATTCCGCAGCACGAATGTATATTGCGCGGTCACATACCCTTGTGCATTCAACCACCACAATTCCTAACCTAAATTGGCTACAAATATATATTTACTAAATGCATTAAAATAAGATAATAAAACAAATAAAATTACTTCGCCAATTAATTAATCTTGTTCTCTTACAAACACCGAAGAAAAACACGAAATTTCGTAACATAAGATTTATTTCATAGGTTCGCTGGATGTAATGGTTGCCTGTGCATCTGATTCACAGCGCAGGCGAGGCTGCATTTCCGAGTGAGTCATTCATCCAAGTGAAGAATCGAATCTTCAACGGCGGGAAGTTTGAAATATAAAGAAATGTTGTGTAATACAAAATGAAAAGAACAAATGGACCATTTATAATCATTTTAAAGTAAAAATAACTGATATCGTCAGGATATGTAACACATCACCCACATCCATGGACGTTACGCTCTGGACGACCTCCAGGTAGTAACGGTTCATCTTACCTTGAGCCTGTGCAAAGGCGTAAACCACGAGGACTTTGCTACAGAAACGGAGGGAGATCTCTTAAACTTTTTGAAGACTTATGGCGTGACTGAGGTGTATAGGATCAGAAGGAAGGAGCAGGGGAAAGTGATCCCTACTTCGACCCGGATCCTAACGTTTGACCGACCAACGCTTCCGGAAAGGAAAATCACTGCTTTCTACAATCTCCGTGTGCGGCAGTACGTGCCGAACCCTTTCCACCGCTGTTTCAAGTGCCAAAAGGTTTGGGCATACCCAGCAGCAGTGTATGTCCGTAAGCACGGTTTGCGGGAAGTGGGGATGTGTACGACCCACAACTGTGCAAAAAACCACCGCGCTGTGTTAATTGCGAAGGTATTCACCCAGCCAATGACAACTAGTGCCCTGCCTTTCTCCGGGAAATAGAAATCCAAAAATAAGAGTGACCGAAAAGGTTTCCTACCCTGAGGCGAAACGTAGGAACCCAGTTGACCTATCACGATCTTTCACCAGTGCCCTAAAACCTAAGTCCCCGGGGGGTAACAGCGAGTTTCCAAACTCAGTGTACCCCAGCAGTGTAGTGCCAACCCAGTTTCTCTCCTGCACCCTCTATGGGCCGACAACAGGAAGTCCAAAGGTTCATGACCCTTCCCTCTCTGCTTACTTCCCACTCTCCTCAAAATGGAGTACTTCTTCGTCTGACCCCTCACCTTCAACCTATTCAGCAAGGGAGGCCCTACCGGTAGCTAGGCTACCACTGACATAGCTTTAAGGCTCATGGGGGTACTCAAGCCCCACCACCAACTGCAAGGTCGTGTACTCCCTAGGTGGAGTTGTTATTATTATTATTATTATTATTATTATTATTATTATTATTATTATTATTATTAATTGCCCATGTCTCTTTAATTGTGGAAACTAGAAATTACTGTTTCCCAATTACAAAGAGCTCATATTTTAACTTCAGAGGAATGGTTTTTCTGTTTTACTCTATTACTTCTAACTTATTCTACAAATGATACATATCAAAACTGTAATAAATATGAACATAAGTGAAGATTTTTTACTTATTTTAATGTCTAAACATTAAAATATGCAAAATGAAACTAGGCAGAAAAGTTCTAAACTGGCTTTATTGTAAATAGGGAGCGGATTTCAATGATTTTTCATATTTTTGTTCGTTGCTTCATGGCATAGCCAAGTGAATTTCTTGACATTTGGTTAGAATTGAATGCAGTGGAGATTAAAATGTTAATGCATATTTGTACCTATTTAGCCAATTTTTTCTGTTGGTGCATATTTATGTAATTATTGCAGCATAATTTGCTTATTTCATTCAAATAGAGACTTATCTGTAAAATGTTTCATGTTTTCATAGAATCCATTGATTTGTGAGTATTCATTGATTAGAAAGAGCTTGTCACAGTTCGAGTTTTCTTTTCCTTTCTATAGATGATGAAATATTTTTATGTAGGATATTTCTTGATATATTTTTGAAACCAGACCCAAAAACTAAAACAACACATACAACGTCCTTCACTGAGGTGCATATTTTCTTCAATTCTACTGTGAAGTACGCTAGGTTGCTATATACAAAAGTATATCTTTTCATTCCAAGCATGCTTCTGCTGAATTTTAATAAGAAGGTTCAGAAAGGAAATTAAATACTATTCATTTTAATTGCATTGAACAGCATATGAACAGCTTTTAAAGAAGCGTCTGCTGATTGGTTAATTTCAAAGCTTTCGGAAAGTTTCTGGGAAGATGTTTCCAAAAATTTAATTATAGTGCTTACTGAAAAATGGGGCAATATAGTTGTGAGTTTGTAGGAAGAGCTCTCAAGGCCACTCAAATCCCATCTTCGCGATGGAATATGTCACGGCATTTGGCGTCTTTTCTCGGTCTTGCCGGTAGAAGTCGCATGATCGCAAGCACTGCTTCATACGGTCGCGATTGTGCGAGATCTAGCGGAACGACTGTGAATGACACGAAATGCCGTGACATATTCCATCGCGAAGATGGGATTTGAGTGGCCTTGAGAGCTCTTCCTACAAAAATCGCAGTATAATCATCTGGCAACGCTGGTTGAAAGGGACTGGTCGCGAGCAGCAGGGCCTTGCAACTCCATCAAAATTGGAGACAAAGCTCGTGGGTTCTACTATAGGTGGCGCTAGTGTCGACGGGTGCAGCTGCAGGTTAGACTCGCCAACATCCGCATATAAAAATTGGCTAATGTGTGAGAAATACGAAAAGAGGCTTGTAATTGTTTCATTATTCATAACGTACTTATAAGAAACCGCTGAAAAAGCGCGAACATCGGACGCTATCTTTTGTAACATTACGCGCCTGCTTGCGTCTCGCAAACCCATTCAGCAGCCACGAATCTTTGTCAGCAGTTCGTATTTTAGTTCCTGGAAGAAGGTGGTAGAGGAGAGCGCGCCACTGTAATGGTCTCAGACAAACGTGTGGGTTCCAGGCGAGTTCTCCGCAGGTTCTCCGTGAATGGTCTCCAAGTTTTATGATACGTTTTGTATGGGAGTTAAAAGGCCATGGTGAGCAGCTCGGTTCTTGGTTGCCCGCCTTTGTCTTTTTTGCGTGTGTATTAGTTAATTGTTACAAATTGTTGATTATTTATTGATTTCAAAATGGAAGGGATTAGTATCTTAGCGGAAAATATGATAAAGGCAGAAGATGTAAGTAAGATGTGTTTTTTGTGAACGTTTATGTACAATGTATATGAATACATTAGACAAATTCTGTTAAATATCTACATAGTACAATTTGTATTTGAAGAATGCTTATCGACCATAATTATAAAAGTGGAGGCAAGTTAAGAGAGCCTCTGGTGTTGTATATAGCCCTGATGAAGTAAATACGTTTTCCGAAACGTTGGGAAACAACGATATTTTAAATTAATTCTGCTCAACGCAGACCAAGCCCTGTTAACCCGCCTCCACATAGTACAATTTGATTTTAACGAATTTAATTTTTTATGTGTTCTATTATTTGTGTTGCTACAAATAAACGTAATTCGGGTATTAAAATACCATGATTCCTTTCAATGTTATTACTACTTGTGGTTTTGCTGTTATCTCTAGGTTAAAGAAGAACAAATCGACATTAAGGAGGAGTCTGACTGGAATTGCATTGTAAGTTCATATGTACAATTCCATTTATTGTATAGTTTGTCATGTAAAGTGATAACTTCATGTATTTGGTGACGAATGTTAAGTGTCATAGGTACAATAAGTAAGCAAGAAAAGAAATTTAAATAAAGTTTATTCTGCCAATATAAAAGAATGAAAGTTTATTTGCATTTCCAGAGGGTTTCAAAATTCCATATTTAAAGCAAGCCAGCAATCCCGTATTACAATTTTGTGTGGGTTTCATGAATGTTCATTCTTGCTTGAACTATGGCATTTTTTTCTAGGGAAATTCATCCTATAGCTCCCTGACTTGAGGTTACAAAAGTTAATTGTATCAATAATATGTCTCAACCTCATGATTCTTGTAAGCCTCGCTTTATCATGTCGGGAATTCCATTGCCTTACCTCTTGATGTAAGAAACAGTGGTTTTGTCAAAAATGACTTGTTCAATGGGGTGAGTACATTTTCATCCCAGACTGTTTGTAACTATAATGTTCTGTGTATCATATTCGTAAAGTGTCAGAATAAATGGGTAACTGCAAATAATTACCATGTAATAAATGTATATTTCTTTACAATACATTGCATTTTTAAACAATTACAGTAAATATAGGAGATTGTGTCAAGTAAAATATTTTCTGGCACTTAAGTTTCTGTAGAAACTATACTGAGCATCCAAAAGGAAAATAATATTGATTTTAGCAGTGATATTTCATTTATGTATTTATTTTTATATATTTATTCAATAAAGTCAGTGGGAAATGGCCAATGATAGGTTTATATTTAATAAAGATCAAAAAAATTTAAAAAGATTTATGTAAGTAATATCAACTAAAATAACAGTATCTGGATACAATAATAAATGGAAAAATGAACTAGTCTCAATTGAAATTATTGGCGAATTGTGACTATAATAAATGGAAAAGAAAATGAGCTAATCTATCTATTATTATTCTAGTGCATTGCATAAAGTAATTTCTGAGTCAGCAAAGATATAGATATTCCTTTGGGTACAGGTAACAAATTTGTTGACCTTATTTATAAAAGAATATTATTACTTGAATCTATTACCTATATAATAATATACCGATAAAAGAATATTATTACTCATCATTTGAGACTATATTTTCAAAAGGTGTCATAGAGTAATTCTTTAGTTATCATTTGTGTAATGCATGTTATAAGTATTCTACTTCAGCTTGTTGTCCAATACCCTATGTATCAATCAGGTTTTTTGTCTAGTTTCCCCTGATCCATTGAGGAAAAGCTTAGATGGTCTCTGGTTTTGCTTCTGGTCATAAATGTATTTCCACTCTGAACATATTCTTAGCTCACTGAGGAATGTAATTAATATGATTATCTTTCTCCTGCTTTTTTTGCCTGTAAATCGATTCCTGCAGTGTAGCACGATAAGGGATAGTAGCCAAAGAATACCTGATTTGCCTTTTCAAATAGTTTCTAATACATAGGAATGAATATTGTCAATGCTTCCCAAAATCCCTCGAGGCTACCTTTATTGATAATTTAACTTAGTACAATATATGAAAAAATTGTTAAGTTGAAATTTATTCAGTTAAAAATGTTTTTGAAATATCAATTACGCGTCTTCCTTTGTTCGAAATTATCTTGATTTGTATCTGTAGGACACCACAAAGCGAGCTATAGATTATAAGATATTCTTAGAAAAACTAGAAGGAACTGTAGTCACAATTACTCTTTTGATTCCATTGTTGTATGCTGAGGTTTTAACATGAAGTTTTTAGTTGAATCCTATGAGAAAGAGCAGTTTCTCAATTTAACATAAACTTGGGCTTAGATATTACAATAAATGTACCTATGTGGACCACATTCATTCCTAAAAGGCTGTCTGTAAAATAATACAAAACGAAATAGATATGAAGTTGCAAGAAAAGTGTAGAGAAAGGACCACGAAACACAAATTCGTACCTTTAAAAGAAATGTAAACATTAACCCAATAAATAAAACACGTGGGTAGATAGTTTACTAAAAGCAAAATAAAATTGTTCATAGACTACTTGTTGCTTGAATTATGGAATCTGGGTTATGTTAACATTGATACAAATGACATTGTTTTCAGTGCTTTCATTTCACTTCAATATGTGTTTTCGTCATTTCGTCTTTTTTTCTCTTTTTTTTTTTTTTTTTTTTTTTTTTCTTCTTCTTCTTCTTTTCCCTTCATTTTAAACATCATAAAATATCTCTTGATTTTCACTTTTACTTCCAAAAATACTAACATTGCTAAGAAAAGTCATAAGGCAGGCTAAAATCGTGAAACACAAACACGGACAGGATATTTTGAATCGCATTACAAAATAAAAGCATTGTGGAATATAGTAAAAAATTTGACATCAGCTCGAAACCTTGTAGAGAATAACTCTTCAATTCACGATCACAGTATTAATTCTAGAATAGTTAATGGTTGTTGGTCAAAACTTCTTGATTTTCAACATTTGAAAACTTTAGAGAAAATATGTTATAAAGTGTCGGGTCTGGGATGTTGAGGTTGATAGTATCAACATTTTATTGGACTGTAAATATGTAGGCAAAATATCTAGGAAAAGGCTTTTACAAGAGACATACCATCGTTTAAGATTCAGATGAATCCTGCACAAAATTGGGGATTTCGTAATCAGATCTTGTAGGATTACAGTGGTCAACACTCATTTTCTTGCCAAACAATTTAAAGCCATTTTAGGTATGTTTAATGCACAGATTCCAAATATGGTATTGGTTTTGGTAAATTGGCTATAGTTTTGAGATAACGAGAATGGCATCAAAAGTATTTTTTTATTTTATTGAGTACAGACTATTCGTAAATTGCATAAAACTTGAACTAAATGTAACTATATATGCTTATTTATACAAAATTAAACTCTTGAAATATTTCATATTAATATAGTCAATATATTTATATTTATAGCCTGCAAAGAATCTCACAACATTGTATGATATCCTTTTATGCAGCAAATCAGGGCAATCACGTTGATGGCTTCAGTAGTAGTGTGCCATTGTGTCTGTCGCATCTGCCCTGATATCAAACTTCCTTTACCATTATTTATTGATGGAACCGCTTGCTTTATTCCTCACACATATTGCCAAGATTTTCTCGAAATTTGTCTAGATGGCTATGGAAACAATGTACCTAATGCTCATAGTTGCTACCAAATTTTGAAAGTTTAAAACAAGTCTGGCACCAGTTTTTGGATAATATTCTACTTTATCATTACCCAAAAAGTTCTTGACAACTATGACAATGCCTATACCAATAACCAGTAACATGTTATTTTTGCTTTCAGTGTCAGACATTTCTTTTAGTCAGGATGCTTCAGCTGCTGTGTTTGGCAAACTGAGGTGATGCATTAAATCACTGAGCTTATCTATGCAGAAGTGCTCTTTTGTAACAACACTTCCATTGTATTCACTCCCTGTGCTAACTCTTGAATTGCACCCTAGAATCTGTTTATCCTCACTATCAGACACATCACTTCAGTGAGTGTGGTGAACATCGGGTCCATGTGGCACAGGTCGCTTTGCTGATTCCAAATCAAGGTACTCCCTATTCTTTTCTTGTAACGATTGAAGGTTTTTACGTTTACAGAACAAAAATGATAATCATGATGATTTTAGGGCTCTCGCCATACCAGCAGTACACCAAATTTTCAATTCTTCAGATGTTCACTGATGGAGACACTCCACACAAATTTAGCATACCACATCAGGAGCCCATGACTTATTTTCATCACCCAGTTTTATACCAAAATGTTTCATATATTTTTTTCCAAAGTTTGTAATATTTATTTCCTGTTTTTGTAGCATAAATTCCCCACAAGTATAGTCAAATACATTAAACTCGTTCAAACAAGGTCTTTCTGAAGAAATCATTGTTTTGTAACAAAAGAAAGTGCATTAATAAAACGAAGCCCTATTAAAGTTTTGTGAAAATAATGTGATATTCAATGTTTAAAATAAAAGAAAAGTGTTCGTATAAAGATCGATATTTGCATTAAATGCTGAGAGTTTTGTGAAAGTATCATTCATCACAATGTTCGTAGCACAAAAACTAGAGCCAGTTCAATGAAACTAACGATATATCTGGATTCAGCACACCGATTAACTGTAAATTCCTTGCAAAATATATTCTTGCTCAGCAGTTTAGCTCTGAAGAAGGCCACAGCAAGATGGCCGAACGTCAGTAAAACCTACTGAGACGCGGCTCATCCCGGACAGCCAAGAATATATTTTGCAAGGAATTTACAGTTAATCGGGTGTGCTGAATCCAGATATATCGTTAGTTTCATTGAATTGGCTCTAGTTTTTGTGCTACGGCTCATCCCGGACAGCCAAGAATATAATGACTCCGGCCGCGGAAGCCTACGAATCCTCCTTGCAAAATCCTGGGCAAGAGAAAAAAGTTTGTTTTTACTTTCCCGTATACGTACGTATATACGGAGTAACATACGTAGTATAGGGAAAGTTATGTAATGCCGCGGAAAATCGATTTCGAGATTGTAACGGAAATACACGTTTTTAGGTCCCCTGATACCGAAATAGTGTTGTTGTTTTTTTTCAAAACGTCCGTCCGGCCGGCTGTGAACAACACTAGCGCCTAAACTATGCGTGCGATTTCTTCCAAAATTTACATTCCCCGGTCCACGCGATGCGTCCCTTTGATCCACTTGATGCGCCCCTATTTTGAAAAACTTTCTTGAAAATTTGGGGACCCGGACATTTTCAAAATTTTTTCAAGAACGGCTCCAAATTCTTTCTTTAAATTTCTTGTAAGATTAGAGTAAAATATGTTTATAGAGGTGGCACAGGTCCCATTTTCACGGTTAACTCTGAATTTTCGAAGATTGCGAAAGTTAGAATTTTTTTGGCGTCTTCCTAGAACTTCGAAATTGAAGATAGAGATTTTTCCTTCAAATAAAATTTGTTGTAAAAAGCAGTTCCTTTATGAAGGTCATATACATTTTTTAAAATTTAAGTAGATTTTTGCGCAATATTGCACCAATATTTGAAAATTTAAAAAAATACAAACACCATATTTTCTCAAAAACTCCTCCAAATTTTTTCTTTAAACTTTTGGTAAGGATAGTGCTCTATCCTTTTGTTTTTTAAAAAAATTCAAAAATGCAATTTTGTTGACTTCTCTCGTCGTTAATATTCACATTAGCGTCGATTTGTTGACATTGTTATACTAATGAGTACATGTGCATGAAATAATTTCGAGTAAAATTTCTCGAGAACTCAACCGATTTTCTGTGAAATCTAGCTCAAAATTCCGCATTTTCAGGAACGCTCAAACGCCATTTTCTCATAAATCGCTCCAAATTTTTTCTTCAAACTTTTCGAACGGAATTGCAAATAGTGCTAATTGCAAAAAAAAAATGTAGCTGTTTTTAAAAAAATTGCGTTAAAGTGCTACTAAAATGTGAAATTTGAACCTCTTTTTCACAGAACAATTTTTAGTTCTCAAAAACTTCAATTGAAGTCATTCGAAGCGCATTAACTTACAAATACAATAGTTTTTCATATGGACATTGCCGGCCATTTGTAAAGGTAAAGATAAAAATAATTAAAAATACATTTATGTAATATTTGCAAAAACAAAAAAAATGCCCTTAAATAAACTTTGTCATGTTAATGAGTGCAATTAGCACTATCCGTTTGAAACGTTTGAAGAAAAAATTTGAATCCATTTTTGAGAAAATAGCATTTAAACGTTTATGAAAATGAGAATTTTGAGCTTATCATTGAAAACTGTCGAGTTTTCGACAAAAATTCCTTGACATTATTTAAACACATGCGCTTATAAATGTTATAATTTGAACAAATCGGCGCTAATGTAAATATTAACAAGTCAAAAATTCACATTTTTGTAATTTTTGAAGAAGAAAAATAGAGCAAAATGGCGTGTATGTCATCTCATAGAGTACATTCGGCACTATCCCTACCAAAAGTTTAATGAAAAAATTCTGAGCCGGTTTTGAGAAAATCTTATGTACTTTTTTTGCACATATTTGACGAAATATTACGCGAAAACTACTAAACGGTTAAAAAACATGACCTTAAAGGAAGAAGTCACTTTGGAAAACAAATTTTATATGATGGAAAAATCTCTATCTTCAATTTTATTGTTGGAGGAAAACGCCGAAAAAAGATTCAAACTTTTGCAATTTTTGAAAATTGAAAAATTCTTACAAGAAATTTAAAGAAAAAAATTGGAACAGTTTTTGGAAAAAAATTGAAAATGTCCGGGCAGCTTCATGTAATGTACCTCTCAAATTTTGAAGAAAGGTTTTCAAAATCTGATAGCGAGATGGGCAGTGACTTCTTCAATTTGGAAAAATCCTATTAGTGGTTTAAGCGCTAGTAGTGTTCACAGACGGACGGACAGACGTTTTGTTTCAATTGGTTTTTGGGTATCAAGGACCCACAAAACGGGTATTCCGGCTAAAGCACGTGTTAGGGGATTTTTTTCTTAATTTAGCAACGGGTTTCATCCAAGTTTTCATCATGGCCCGGCAATGAGATTTTTCTGCCGAAAATTCGCCATTTTTTCTCGCATTTTTTCCATACCTTTCTGTATTCTACTTATATTAATTCCTATAAACATACGTATACATTTGTAATTTACATTTATTTGTAGGAAGAAGATGAATTTCGTCCAATCTCATGCTCGGTGAAGAAAGAACACAATTCAGATGAAGTAAGTACGATTATTTTCTTCCTTTAATTGTACTGACTTGCAATGTAAACATTATTGGTGAAGTTGCATATCCTTTTATTTTCCCGTATCCATACGTATAAACCTTCTGGCTATCCAACTTAGGTCTCGTGGGCCACATATCAAATTCTAGTTAAGCCGCGAATCGCTCCGAAATGAACTCATAAGATGGTTTTTAGCCTAACTATTGAGATTATACTGAAACAAATATACAGCGTGAGGCACGTAACTTAAGCACCTCCTCTAACTTTTGAACGGTTGACGTTATTGTAATGCAGTTTTCGCAGAAGTGCATGAGGGCATGGGGCTAATTCATTTCTATTTTATTACTTGTAGTTTACGAGATATTTGAGGTAACTTTGTTTTTACTTTCCCATATATACGGAGAATAGGGAAAGTTTGTAATGCTGCGGAAAATGGATTTCGAGATTTTAACGGAAATGCACGTTTTAGGGTTCTTTGATACCGAAAAAGTGTTGTTTTTTTTTTCTTTCCTTCAAAACTATCTCCGTCCGTGAACAACACTATACTGCGAGTTTTTTAACTTTGCCCCTGATAGGAATCAGACGTGACGAATTAACCCCTTCACGGAGACGTAACGAATTGCACTTTGAATTTCAAAATATGGATGATTTGGTTTAAAAAACGCACCGAAATATTCATCAATGCAACCCTCATTACATGGCTATATATATATATTTAGTTAATATATATTATATTATTAGGTATTTGCCGATATATATATATATATATATATATATATATATATATATATATATATATATATATATGCAAATAACTCCTAACCAAAGCTTTTTAGAGCCTTAAAAAGTAATATTTTGAGGCGAAAGGCCTCAAAGAAACGTTTTTCACATCATGATCTACAAGATGAGACATTCCTAGACTTCCAATGAAATTTTCGGTCCGGCGCTTCAATTCTACCAATGCCACCTAAATATTTCGGCCTCTTTAGCTGATAGCCATTTTTGTATCTTATATTCTTATATTTACGCTTTCTGTATTCACTGTGGTTTGCGCAGTCTGACGAGGTTTATTTGCATAATCATTAATTCAAGATTTGCTCTCCAGCAACAACTAGAAGTATTATTATAATTGCTTGATACCTATGAAGATGTGTCTTATACGTGCTGTTAAACCATTGTTTTGTTGTGGTCGGTAAGTGCTATATATCTAATTGTGGAGGGTTGTGGGTGTACAGTGAAGAGTGAAGACAGTGTTTGTGTTTTACCTTTACCAGCATTTTCGTTATCAGCAGTAATTCATTGAAATTTTCAAGTCAGCGAGTTCAGACACGTAGCTTTCTCGAAAGTCAAAGCTAATATTTTTTGTGACTATCACGAAAAGCTAAAGCTAACTGTCAAAAAATATTGAATATTTATTTCAAATGTTGTCTTTAAGGAAGTGTTGTGAATTGTTTGGAGAAAACTCCATAATACTGAATAAATCTTTGTTGAAAATTTCTTTTAAACATCAATTGCATTGTTTTTTATTTTTATTTGATATTGTGTTAGTACATTGCAAGTTACCTTTATTCATTTTTAAACAAATAAACACGTTTCGTTAACAAATTTCCCTCTTAGATTGGAAATAGAAGGAATGAGTGTGGGGTTTAACATGCGAGAGTTCTCGCACGGGTACGCGGAGGAAGTAGGGAAAAACAAAGAACAACATTTTTAATAGAGCTCTGCAATCAGGCGAAAACAACCGCTCGAGACTCTCGGGCTCCGCGCCGACGCTCGGCGAAGGGTGGGGGACCTTGCTTGGGGGGGAAGAGATAGCTGTTTAACGGACATTTCGACCGGCCGCCTTGCGGCTCCCGCCGAGACGCGGGAGTCGCCGAGCGCCCGGGCGCTCGAGCGCTCGAGCGCTCGAGCGTCTCGAGCGCTCGAGCGCTCGGCCGCTCGGCCAAGCGCCGGACTGCACAGTAGCTTCGCCCCTCAATGCATGTACGGGATATAAAGTCGCCGCATGTAGTGATCGCAACACTTTCAATTCATTGTAATCGAAAGAAAATACAATTTCAGTTAATGGATTAATTTGTTGAAAAGTAACAATTTATCGATTGACTGGAAATAATTTTATAGAGACAAACAATACATTTTTTTAAACAATTAAGGCAAACAAAGACTCTGAAAATAAATTTTTATTGTTTTTCTATATTTATAGTGCTTGAGGGAAGATAATTCGTTGCGTACCAATTGTAATGTCATTGAAGTTTCTTACAAACCCGAATATAAGGCATATTTATTAAATACAATGAATATTTGGTCATAATTTCACGAGTATATAAGAAAAATGCATATGCTAAACAAAAATGAGGTGAGTACTATTTTCCTTGCATCAAATCTTGTCATTGGGCGTAGTAATTTATTGTGAAATAGTTTATGTAAGCCGACATGGCCTTTGTATTTGTCGACTCAGTTGGCGGCCAAACAACAGCGGTCACGGCACATCAGCCTATTCAACTCAATAATTCAAAATACATTATTTACTATTATATACACACGTTTAACATTATTTTAAATTCGTCAAAAGTATGTATACATGAAATGATGCATATAAAGTTTTATATGTACGAGTACAATGTTTTTCAGTTAGGCCTATTCCATTATTTTTCGTTTCAATACAAGATAAGCGATTAATTGTAATTAAAAAATCGTAAAAGCTGAATTTGTGAATCATTGACTTCTGTGGAGTAGTACTGAAGCTCCACGAGACTCCCTTCCTTTGGGTGAACTACTGACACTGAGAACAGCGTGGCAGGAAGCGATAACAAAGGTTGTGCGAGTTGACTCGGTGGCTCCCACGCAGCGCGCCATCGCCGTTGCGACGAAATTTCCAGGAAAGGACAGGAAACAGTTGAAAGAGAAGGGTCGAGATATGTGCACAAAGCTTTCCTCGAAAGATATTGAGGAGTTCGCAAGATTATAAATAAAATTAAAAGTACAATGAGCTCAAAATAATGCTGAGGTGACTGAGGCACCCTGCACGCCTACTGCCGGGTTAAGAAACCAAGACCTGCGTTTCAGATGCCTGAAAATTACAACAACACCAACAACAAAAATATTTGGAAAAAGACGGCAAAAATACAAAATTGGAAGGGAAAGGTACTAATATATTTCATAGCACTTGCATCTAAATTTAGCAGAGCATTTGTATTTGCTCCATATTGCACCATATAAAATGAAGGAAAATTAATAATTTTATGTTCATTAGAATAAAATAGGCAATTTCCGAAGCATCCGATACCTAGTCATTACAAAGAACGGAATTTATCTCTAAAACTTTTGAGTGCCTTTTCTTTGAAGTCACAGGCAGAACTGCAATAGATCCACTTGAGGTTCTCCCGTGCGTCCGAGGAGTCGATTTTTAAAGCTTTTTATTTTTTTATACAATTTATTAAAATTATTTATTACAATTAAAATTAAAATTATTTATTACAATTAAAATTAAAATTATTTATTACAATTATTTATTACAATTTATTAAAATTATTTTATTAAAATTTATTATTTGAAAATTAATATTAAAATTCCTCTATATTTTAAATTTTGAAAAAACGAAATTATTGGTCATTTATTTAAAAAACCAATCAATACTCCTTCCTTTCCCTGAAACGTGCCATTAGATATTTACTCCGACGTGTCGGCCGATTGTTACGTGGCGCAGTTCGCCTGAACGGGGTCCGCCGGTTGTCTAGTCTCGTCGGTTGGAGGCCGAGTCTCGGGCGGTCGCCGGCTCCCGGGAGTCCGCAACCGGCTGCGAAGGACAGTCGAGCGCGTGGTCTCGAGAGAAGAGAGGCGAGCGAGCGCTGGTCGGTAAAAATCGCGGAGAATGCAGACCTCTAATTTTTAAATTAGCGAAAGTAAATTATCTTTATATAAATGAAAAACAAAAATCAAAAAGCTCTAGCCTACAACACTACGTGAATTAATTTAAAAAAGCAAATAAATTTAAAATTATAGAAAGAATAGCGTATACTTGGGTTTTATTTCTTAGCGTGCCGCTAGGAGTCGCCTCATCGCGACTGTATCGAGCCAAGACCAACTACAATATCAACTATATATATTGTAGTTGGTCTTGATCGAGCAGTGCTGGCGATCATGCGACTTCTAACGGCACAACGGAGAAACACACGAAATGTCGTGTGATATTCCATCGTGAAGACAAGCCCCCCCCACACACCAAAAAAACAAAACATCCAAGTGTAAGTCACTCGACACTGCCAATGATCGCAGTCCAAATGCACGATTTAAATGTTGGCGGTATGTGCAAGCATGTACATCAACGTCCAGCTGCAAATTCATATTGTAAATAATACACCGTTTGATATTAAACTCAAGGTGTCTGTTCGTTAAGATATTAAATACGCAAACATCACTTGAGCAACATTTCCATGTACCGAAGTGAAGTCTAAGCTTACTAAATTGTTTCTAATGGTAAAAAATGGTATTTAGTACTTAAAGGTGAAAATATTAGTTTGATTATTTTTTGTCTCGGAATTGTTTTTCTTGAGGCACATTAGAACGCAGAAAATAATCCAATACTTTTTGGTATAGAAATAATTTTCCAATTTTCGCACCCCAGCAAGCTGGCACCCTGCCTCTCCAAAACTCCCTCTGTTCCACGTAACATATCAAGGAAAGTTAAATAATATTGCAAAGAGTAGGGTTGTACTTGCCACATCCGGTATTTTCGCACTACTTTATTTGGTCTTCTCAAGAGTAAAAACCTTTTCTAATATTTTTGTGACAATCAAAAGAGGCGGAAAGCAAACTCTCGAGAAAGATTAAATAATTTCTTCAAATGTTTTTAAAGAAGTATGAATTTTTCCAAGAATATCTTTATATTTCTGAATAAACCTTTTTTGAAAATTTGTTTCCAACATAAATTGTATTATTATTATTATTATTATTATTATTATTATTATTATTATTATTCCTCTAAATCACGACTTAAGATGTCATGTGTCGGTTGAATATAAAATCTACTCCAGGTTGCAACCAGCTACCTAAGGAGCAGATCTAGGGACTGTCGGTGCCTCTACAATACTTTGCGCAAAATGTGGGCTGTTCCAAATAAAGCTATTTCTTGCACTTCCCAGTCTTTTGGATTACCTGGGAGTTTAGACAAGTTCTTACACAAATTTTGCGGAACAAATCCCAGAGCTCCGATAACTATCGGTACGACCTGTGCTTTTACGCCCCACATTCGGCTGATCTCGATTTCCAAACTCTTGTATTTAAGACGTTTCTCTGCCTCCTTGATAACGACGTTTTGATGGCAAGGTACAGCAACATCCACAAGTAAACACGATTTGTTCTCCAAATCCCGGATGACTATATCCGGTTTGTTTGCTGCTATCGTGCGATCAGTTTGAATTTGTTGGTCGTACAATATCGTACACAATCCAACAGACGTCACCGGTTTCGGTGAGTGTTCGTACCACTTGGGGCATGTGTTCGGAACTTTGAGGGCGGTACAGATCTGCCAGTGGAGGTAGCTACACACCCTGTCGTGTCTTTTCAAGTATTCGGTCTTTGCTAGGATTGGACAAGCTGAGACAATATGATCGATGGTTTCTACGTGTTCCTGACAAATGCGGCATTTATCATCTTGGGAAATTTTGAGAACCGCTTTATCATAATGTCGTGTTCTCAAGGCCTGGTCTTGGGCAGCTATTACAAGTGCTTCCGATTCTGGCTTCATTCTTTCCCTTTTAAGCCACATAAATGATTGATCTTTATTGATCTGCACCTTGTCCATTCTTTTTAGATATTGTCCGTGGAGTGGTTTGTCTCTCCACGATTTCTTTAACATTTTCTGTGTCTCAAATTTCATGTTAAGTAGCATCAGAAGTTCAGTGTCTCTGTCATTCTGGTTGTCTTGCATAGTCTTGTTCGCAATGCTTCTTGCTACACTTACAACGCCTCTGTTTCCCATTCTTCGGTCAGATTTCATGACCTGCCTCATTAGTGGGTCATCTTGATGGCTGACTACATACTTTCCCATCCCGGTTATTGCATTGTGCCAGGCGGCTTCAATTTGTCTCAGGCCTCTTCCTCCTTCCTTACGTGACACATAAAGTCTATGTACATCAGCTCGGGGGTGGGCAACATGATGCATTGTAAGCAATTTTCTGGTTTTTCGATCCATGATGCGAATTTCCTGTTCAGTCCAGTCTACTAGTCCAAAACTGTATTCGGCTACAGGCACCGCCAAACTACCTATTGCTGATATTTTATTCCTTGAGTTCAGAGCGGACTGCAGGACAAGTCTCACTCGTCTATAATACTCCCTGCGAATTCTCTCTTTCATTGTGTCGTTCGAGATGGTCTCACATTCTTCAATGCCCAGATATTTGTAAGTTTTACCTGGCTCAAGATCTTGAATCACAGTGTGTCTATCAACTTCAATGTTCTCGGACGTGGTCATTTTGCCTCTTTTTAAGTTGGCTTTTGCACACTTGTCAAGACCAAACTTCATGCAGATGTCATTGCTAAAATCATTGATGACAGACAGCATTTGGGAGAGAATCGCTTCATTCTTAGCAAAAACTTTAAGATCATCCATGTAAAATAAATGTGATACAGTATTATTATTATTATTATTATTATACAACATTGTTTTTCTCGGTATTTGCCGGATATGTATTTGACTTTGTGTCGGGTTAGTAACCAAGACACAGGCCAATTCATGTTTCATCGTAATTTAGGAATTTTCGCACAATCCTGCATGTGTTTAAGATAATTGACTTTTGCATCATTCTGAACGTATATTTTGGTATTTGAATAAGTTCCAGATTTTTATGGATGTTATTTGGTACAACTCCTGTGCACGAAATGACCAGAGGAATAATATGGACTTTTTGAAGATGCCATAGTGCCTTGACTTCTGCTGCTAGTTCTGTGTACTTCGTTATTTTTTCTGCGTGTGCTGTTTGAAGATTTGCTGTTTGTGGAATAGTGATGTCAATCAGGTAGCCAATCTTTTGCCGTTTGTCTACGAAGGTTATGTCAGGTCTGTTGTGATGAATGGTTTTATCTGTAATAATTTCTCTGTCATAGTACAGCTTATAGTTTGAACTTTCAAGAACAGAATCGGGAACATATTTGTAATATGGACAGGTTGTTTCTTGTAGTTTGGATTTCGCCGCCAGTTTCTGGTGGATAATATTTGCAACTTGATTGTGTCTATAGGTGTAATCTGTATGGGCCATTCATCCTGATGTGATGTGCTGTATGCTCTCAACTGTTATATGACATTTTCTACATTTGTCATCTATCGCTTGTTTGAGGATATGTTTTCTGTAACTTTTAGTGTTGATCACTTGATCCTGTATGGCAACCATGAACCCTTCTGTTTCGCCAAATAGATCACCATATTTTAGCCAAGCGTTTGAGGCTTTTGAGTCTACATGAGGTTGCTTGAGATCATTTGCATGGCGTCCATGGAGTTCCTTTCTTGACCACATGTCTATTTTGTGGTTATTATCTGCAAACTGTGAAGAAATGTCCAGCTGTTTGTTGTTAAGATCAAGAGGGGTTAATTTGGTATCTGCTTGAACTATTGCAGCATGTAGTTCTGAAGTTGCCTGTTTCTCATAATAGAAGTTCCTTAATGAATGGATCTGTTTATAGCACAGATTCTTTAGATCTATTAGGCCTCGTCCTCCCTCATTTCGTGGGAGTGTTACTCGTTCTATTGCGCTATTTGGATGGTGATGTCTGAATTTTGTTAGAATTGTGCGAGTCAGTCTCTGGATATCTTCGAGATCTGTGTCGCTCCACGGTATTATTCCAAATGAGTATGTATACACTGGTACTGCAAATGTGTTAATTGCTTTTATCATGTTCTTGCCTGTTAATTTGGTTTTCAGGAGTGCCGTGATTCTCGATTTGTACAGTTTTGTCAGTGATTGTTTGATTGCCTTGTTGTCTGTGATTGCTGCCTGATCGAATCCTAAATACTTGTACATTTCTTCATCATTCATTGCCTGTATCGTCATTTGATCACTGAGGCTATTGTCTATCTTCTGTAACTTTCCTGTTTTATCTACGTGAAGTGTCTTACATTTGTCAATGCCAAAACTCATATGGATGTCTTCCGAAAATGTTCGAGTTATTTCAAGGAGATATTGAAGCTCTCTGTCTGTCGAACTGTAAAGTTTGATGTCATCCATGTACATTAGATGTGATTTATTATTATTATTATTATTATTTTTGTTTGATATTCTGTAAGTTCATTAGAAGTTACGTTTATACATTTTTAAACAAATAAACACGTTTCATTAACGACGGTCATTTTTAATAGAAAGGATAGACAAAGGGATAGGAAAAGTATGGGGTTTAACATGCGAGAGTTCTCGCATGGGTACGCTAGTCATAATTGAAACAAACTCTGTTTTCTCTAATTTCGTCAATCTGTACGTCACAAATGGCTTGAATTAAATCATTTTGAATTAATGGAGATGTACCCGCAAAAACGATTGAAGTTTCTATGTCATTCCTTAATTTATATCATATTCCGAAATTAAGTGCAGAAGTTCAACATAGTTCCCCTGGTTGTTGGAGTCCCCCGGAGATATGAACCGTTTCAAAATTTCTGTTGTGTTTCACAATATCATTGTATTTTAAAATATTCTACCGACTTTGGCCATCAAGCAATAAGTCTATCCTTGATTTGCCGAAAGGTACCAAATTTACGTGAGCATCAGATGTTTCATGTGCAATTCGTCACGTCTCCGGGTTGCAACAGGAACAGATCAAGGGACTGTCGGTGGCCCTACAATACTTTGCGCAAAGTATTGTAGAGGCACCGACTGTCCCTAAATTATTATCCCTTATTACTATCCATTATTATTATTATTATTATTATTATTATTATTATTTATATCCAAGGTCTGTGATTTCCCCTTGATGTTAAGATAGCGTAATAAAAGCAATAATGTGCTAATATGCATTATTGCATGCCTCACTTCGAAATTCAGGATACGCCACTGAGCTAAGATGTTAGTACCGAAGAGAGTGCAATATTTCAATCCTACGGAGCTGTTTCCAATAACACGGGAAAGTATGTACTGTTGTAGCTCCTAGTTGTTTTTATTGTTTGGTTTTCGTATTCTTTACCTGTGCAGGAGGAATTGGAGCGTCCAGTTTCTGTGTTCGTTGGCCTGGATGAGGGCCATGAGAGAGGTTGCAGTGTCGAAGAGGAGGTAAGAACAATGCACTGTTAAATGAAAAAAAATACATGTATGGAAACCAAAACCGATGACTGAAAACCTCGAGCTATACGAATTTCGCCCAGTCACTCTATCCAATTTTTTTTTACCAATTCGATCCTTTGGAACGTCAATGGGTATAAGGGCTACATACATTTATGTCGTTTCGAATTATAATTGATGTCAGAATATGCATTAACTCGTTTCTTCCTCTCTCCAACTATAGTAGTGATTTTTTTCAGTAACCATTTACTAAGATTGCAGCATAGGTAGGTTCTACTTGTAGCAGAAGCGAGATAGAATCTGGTAACACCAACAACTTATTTTCTTCGATTTTGTCAGTTGGAACCTTGCAACTCCAAAGTATCGAGTTGATACGAATTTGGATAGTGTGAATGGGCGAAAATTGCGTTGCTCGAGATTTTTTTCCGAAACAGAGTTGTTCGTTTTGTATCGTGTGTACTTACAGGTGTCCAGAAGCTCCCGTTACAAAAAATAGCCCAAATTGTGTGTTTTCATTAATGGATACTAGCAGGTAAAGTTTTTCCGAAAAAAAAAATATCTTTGAGAAAATTGAGTTTAAAAATCACTTCCGGGCGCGAAATTCAAACAGGCCGCTAGGCCTGCAGACAGCGGCTCGAGACACGTCGCCTACAGCGCGGGGCATTTCCTAGTTTCTCTGCGTAAACGGTGACAATGTCCAATAATAGTCTACGAGGAGAGCATCGCGTGGCTTACACTAGAATACGTCACATGTTTGTGTGTTTTATTCAATCTTTTACATGTGCGTACAGAGACTCCAATTCTGTTCAAAATGATAGCCACGGTACACGGCAGCTTAAACATAAATGATGAACATTACAACATTTACGAAACTTAATGAAACTCCTGGCAAACTCAAATTATTTTTAGCACATGAATTAGTGACATGAACATGAACATTTTTAGCATATGAACTAGTGTATTGTGCCAAATATTGCCTCATAAATAAGTCTCCTGTAGATTGTTCTAAGTATTCTGATATACTAAAAAATATTTTGGAGATAAAATATTCGTTTATGAAGGTACCGAGTGTATTATCTCTGGGCGCGGAATTTGAATGGATTCTCCCGCAGTCATTTTCTGAAGCCTCAGATTAACAGTAGTCAGCTCTAGACGTCTCGATAAAGGACTGCTCGATTGATCACCGAAAATATAGATAGCATTAGTTTCCCCGTCAAGAAGATTGCATGGTTCCTAAATAAAACTGTCGGTACAATAAAGGATCATGCCATTCTTAAAATCATTCTCGCTTATGTAATGTGTAAGCTGCGAATTTATAGGCACAAAAGAACTGTAGGAATGGGCAAGCAAAATAGGCATTCTAAATGTTTTTTATCCGTATTTATATACTTTTATAGAAAGTGTCTGTGGTAAACAATCCGTCATAGAATGTTTCCTTTAATCATTGTTCCGACAAATCCTCGTAGAAATCCTTTCCATTATTGTTTGGGTTTGCGAACACAAAAGACTGAATCGACGTAGCTGCCTTTTTGCTTTTCATTAAATGTAAGCTGATACTCTAATTTTACATAAGTAGTGCTGCACACTAATGCTAATCCTTTTCCTCACATTTAATTTAAACATTAATTATAAGCATTGTTTGCTTTAATTACCATGCAGAACACAAATGTACTATACTTGGGTTTTTCGTTCTTGGCGCACCAACGTCACGGACGAAAAATAGAGAGGGAAGGCTTTCTTCATTAAGGAGCTTCGACGTCTCTATGGTGTTGTGACGTGGAAGCTCCCTATTATATTATTTCTAAAAAAAAAATCAAAATTTGTCATTTCAAAAATTCAGAGTTAAACGAAAATGGGATCTGCACTATTCTTTTAGCATTCCTTGCGATATTTTTAGAAACAAATTGAAGAAAAATTAGTAGTGGCTGTTGAGATTTTTTTTAGAATTTGCATTCATTTCAAGCAGAAATTACGTAAAAAACACTAGATTTTAAAAAAATGTATACATGACATTTTTGAAGATTGATATTTTAGAACAAATTTCAGTTACGACAATCTCTGTTTTCAATATTGTTCTTTTGCAATGTTAACTTCTTACAATTTTCGAAAATACAGAGAGTTCACAAAAAATGGGAACGCCAACGAGACATACGGCATTCGGAGGAAACAAAATTCGAGCCGTTTGTGAAAAAATTGTTTCAAAATTCGAAGTAAAAAATAATTGGACTTCCAGTGATTTTGCACGGGTTTCGTGATACAAAATATACGCACTGTGGTGGCAGTAAAACGGAACAAATTTTTCAATAGTTGTTCGATTTCTCTGTACTTTGCAGGATAAAAACGAAAAAAACGTACATTTAAAAAACGGATTAAGGAAAACTGCATTTTGATAAATAAGAGAATAGGCAACATTTAGGAATTTAAACCCAAAATATGCATTTATTAGCGAAATAGGCATTCATAGGCACTATAAAATTAGCGTATAATACTCCTAAAGCCTCGAAATGCAAAAATAGACTAAATTATTGTATTTTCCATTTAAGGGAAAAATACGCAGATATGCAAAAATACGCAGCTTAATGAGTGTAAGTAAAATGAGGTCCAGTATGTTGTACTTTTTGCTGCTGCAAGGAATGCATTCCGTAATAACTGTTTTTGCAAAACAAGCTACACATGGAACAACGAAGTCGCGACAAACGTTCTCGAGCACCCATTAAGTTTAATGAGAAGTCTACTCTGCGTTCCTTTTTCAAATGTAACATGAGAGCATGCCTCTCTCACAAATATTGGAGTTACTTCGTGAAACCATTTCAGGAGGCAGTTGCCGGCTACACGGGAAACGTTAGTTTCTTCGAATGTTTCGCTTGCATTGTAGTTAGCAGCTACGTACATAAATGGGTGACGACAATTTCTTCAATTTAATAGTGTACCAGTGTGTGCTGTATATCACCTGTTCTGTAGAACGAAGTAATTCAGTCATCTTTGCAATCGAGTGATCGGAGTACTGAATTTTCTTTCCTTTTCTTTCTTTCTCTCTTTCTTTCCTTTTCTTTTTCTTTTTCTCTCTTTCTTTGCGTTTTCCATTTCAACGGAAAGACTGGCGTTTTCAAGCTTACATTGTCCAGAATGTACAGGAGTAGAAAAAGTTCACTGCAGGGAAATTGTAACTTTCATTATTTTCTTTCTTAATTTCATAATGTACCACAACGAAAATTGGCAGCAACAGAAAAAGCAACTTTTTATGCAAGAGAATCAATCTTTAACCCCAAACCTTTTTTTAAATTATTGGTATCTTTTTTTTCTATTTTAATTCAGATGCATTATCATCATTTTAGAATATTAATATTTTGCTACTTTAACCATTCAGTTGGCGCAAGGCGTACTGAGCTTTTGTTTCCTAGAATTTGGAAAAGCCGGAAATGCTGATACCTAATACCCTACCGCCAGTTCTTGGTCTGCTGATTGTGAGTGTCTTTCTTCGTAACGAGGAAGCTGTGTATCAACGCTTTTCCTTTGCCCCTGCATCTTGGCGTACTCAGTATGCCGCGCGTCTAGTGATAAACGTAATTTTAACTTTTTACTTTCCCGTATACGTACGTATACACGGAGCGTTATACGTAGTATAGGGAAAGTTATGTAATGCTGCGCGAAAAAATGGCCAATTTTCGCCGGAAAAAAATTCATTGCCGGGCCGTGAAAAGGAAAAAGTGGATAAAACCAGTTGCTAAATTAAGAAAAAAATCCCCTAACACGTGGTGTAGCCAGAAACCCTGTTTTCTAGGTCCTTGATACCGAAAACCCAATTGAAAGGAAGACGTCCGTCTGTCCGTCTGTGAACACTGCTAGCGCCTAAACCATACGTACGATTTCTTCCAAAATGGATATTCCCTGGTCGATCTGATTCTAGTCGAAGCTTTGAGATTTTGAAAAAGATTCTTCAAAATTTGGGGGTACTTAATATGAAGCCCCCGGTGATTTTCAAACTTTTCTCAAAAACGGCCCCAAATTTTTACTTTAAATTTCTTGTATGAATAGAGTAAAATAAACTTATTTACATGGCATAGGTCCGATTTTCACGGATAACTCTGAATTTTTGAAAATTGCAAAAGTTTAAAATTTTTACGGCGTCTTTCTGGAACTACAAAATTAAAGATAGATTTTTCCTTCAAATGAAATTTTTTCTTCATAGTGAGTTCCTTCTTTAAAGTCATGTAAATGTCTTTCAAAATTTTAGTATTTTTCGCGCAATATTGCGTGCAATATGTGCAATTTTAAAAAATTACAAAAGCAAGATTTTTCTCAAAAACGGCTCCAAATGTTTTCTTTAAACTTTTGGTAGGGATAGTGGTAAATGTACTCTATCAGATGACATAAAAGCCATATTGTTCTATCGGTTGTTTTTTTTTCAAAAATTACAAAAAAGGAAATGTTTTCACGTGTTTCTCACGTCGATAATATTTACATTAGTGGCGATTTGTTCACATTATTATACTTACGAGTACATGTGATTTAAATAATGTCAAGTAAAGTTTCTCGAAAACACTATCGTTTTCCGTGAAAAGTAGCTCAAAATTTCGCATTTTCAGAAACGCTCAAACGCCATTTTCTCGTATATGGCTGCACTTTTTTCTTGAAACGTTTGTAACGGATAGTGCTAATTACACTCTTTAATATGACTTTAAGTTTATTTTGAGTTTTTTTTGTTTTTCAAAAATTACTTAATTGTATTTTTTTTGAAAGATCTCTCACATCTTTAATATGCACATTACCATTAATTTGTAAACATTATTATATTTGTGAGTGTAAGTGCTTCAAATAACTTCAAATAAAGTATTTTGAAAACTCTAAAATTTTCTGTGAAAATGAGCTTCAAATTTCGCATTTTTAGTATTGCTAAAACGCCATTTTCTCTTAAACGGCACATAATTTTTAAAAGAAAATTGACATTTACGGCTAGGTTTTAATATTCTTTAATATTCTAAAATTAATGTTTCCGTTCTACCAATAGGAAACCGAAAAATTAAGAAAATGACAAAAAAATGAACTTGAGTTCATTTTTAGAATCAGTTTTAGTTCAAATAGAGTTTGTGGCAATTCCGAATAGCTAGCGAAGACCCAAGGAAATAGAAAGATAATACGGGAAAGTCTGTGCCATTCTGTAGCACCACTAGTTCATTTTTACCATTTTACGCGTTACTAGTTGCGATCTTCTAGATACAAAGTTTGGGAGGAAAGGACTTTTGGAATTTGTCCAAACATCGTGTAACATTTTGTAATTTCACCTAAGTCTCATGAAAAACTGAATGAAGTAGATATATTTCGAGATAAGATCTGAAAAACCATATCGACGACCACTCGTCAGATAGTGAATCGGAAAATATACAAAAATCCAATCATGACAGTTAATCTGAAGGCATTCGCACATCATGCTGCAATAGTGATAGTTCTAGCAATAGCGATAAGTTTTCTGAAAATAGTAGAGAATACGTTTCTGTTATAATTTTCAAACACAATAGATCGTGCGTCATGAAACAATTAGAAGAAATTAAACTGTGGGAAATGACGCCCTTGAAAAATAAATTTTCTAGAACACCCCAAAAAATATTTTGAAGAAAATTCTTCCCGCCGTAAAAACAAAAGTGGGTAATAACATGAAAGATGAATTCTGCACTCATCCCTTTCATAGATATTTCAGATGATTTGATTGACTTTAGGATGATGGTATAATTGTACACATTTTTTAACTGGAAAATATTATTTGGCTCATTTTGTAGATTTCTCATAAAAACTCCATACATAGTTTTATGTTGGCTATTTTTTTACTTGCTTTACTTGCAAGTATCTTTCAGTTGTTTAGAAGTAGTTGTTCACTACGGAATGCAACACCGCAGTTTTTCTCACTTTTTTACCCTTTCACGCCTACGTTCTTATCTTTTTCATTCATTGTCACATGGCCTGTGTCCTGAAAAAGTGTCAGGAGAATCAATTCAAATTCTGGGCCCAGAGATTACACAAGGACTAAGATTTTTACCTCCGGGAAGCTAGAGTGCGCAACGTACTAAATTTTATACGAAGATTACGAATATCACAAAAAAATGTCATATCACGTCACAGTTTTTAAATATACGGTAAAATACCGTATTTTGCGTTTAATGCAAATACATTTAAATTGCACCTCTAAGACGTGTAGAATCAATACACATAAAATGTGTTTAAAAATACATTATTATCAACATTAGGCTTTCGTGTTCTTTGTATAGTTTTCGAAGATTGCCGTCTTTATCCTCGCGTCTGGGAGTCGCGCTCTATTACGAGTAGGTCTTACTGGTCTTAACAGGTCGTAGTGGATGTTTTGAAAACAAGTCACGTGCATCGTCATATTTCCTACTGCGCATCAGTCGTGGAAAGGAATTATTTTAGCCCCTTTCCTTATCGCAAGTATACAAGTATCCAACTGTTAGGGTGGCAGATTCTGAGACAGTCGATGTCATGGAGAACGTGTAGCACGTGAAGTTCGTGTCTGGTTTGCATGCACCTCAAATACATTAATATATTATAGTTCTGTGGTTTTTATGAAGTGAAATTCGACACCTCTGCCGAATAGAATCGGTTCGATAAAATTCAAATCGTCATTTCAGATTGAAAGTGTGCGAATCAACGCGATATCGTCTGTTTGTGGAAGAGTGACTTCCAAATTTCAAAGGGGAAAAATTGTAAATGAAATTACAAAACTTACGTATTCTTTATACTTTGGTTGTCGTGTTTGTGATCAGGATAAACCATGGGCTTGTTCACCAGTGTCATCTGTACAGCGAACCTCCGAAGGTTGTGGTTGTATCGAAAACTCAAATCATTGTTATTCGTTCTACCAATGTTGTAGAAAACCATTTTGCAACATAGCTACAAACCATTTTGAAGTCTGCATATTATTGCACGAATATACATTTTTAACATGTTCTTACCATGTAACATGTACATACATATGAAGCATGCCTTTAACATGTACATACTCATATGAAGCATGCTCATAAAATTATGTGGTAATATAAGCGGAGTGCCAGTGTGGAAATTAGTGTAGGGTTTTGCTTATTTCAAATACTAAATATGTTTATATCTTTTGAATCTTCCATGATCGAATCTTTTTATAATGATTTTCGGTATCTGCGTTACAGTGTCCTTTGAAATCACCTTCTATCATCCTGGAGATATGAAAAAAAATTTTTTGTTCCCTAGTGTAATCAATCAATAAACTCTGTATTATCATGAACGAATATTTTATCTCCGAAATGCTTTTTAGTACAATACTATACTTGGAATAATCTACAGGAGACTTATCGTTTATGTGGAAGCACGAGGCACAAGTTCATATTAATATGTGCTAAAAATAATAATTCGAGCTTTCCAGGAGTTTCACTAATTTTTGTAAATGTAATGTTCGTCATTTATGTTTACGCTGCCGTGTACCGTGGCTATCATTTTGAACAGAATTGGAGTCTCTGTACGCACATATAAAAGATTGAATAAAACACTCAAACATGTGACGTATTCTATGTAAGCCACGCGATGCTCTCCTCGTAGACTATTATTGGACATTGTCACCGTTTACGCAAACTAGGAAATGCCCCGCGCTGTCTGCAGGCCTAGCGGCCTGTTTGAATTTCGCGCCCGGAAGTGATTTTTAAACTCAATTTTCTCAAGACTTTTTTTTTCTTTCGGAAAAACTTTACCTGCCAGTTTTCATTAACGAGAAAACACAATTTGGGCTATTTTTTGTAATGGGGGCTTCTGGAACCCTATCTAAGTATTGTCATAGGCACTAAAAACGTTTAGAATGTCACCTGTTCGCTGCATTAACTGTTCAAGTGATTAATTCAGACTTTTAACTTACATACACCGCCTTCGCGCGGCGCGTCGTAATTGTAAATAGCAAAGAGAATGCATCATGCAACTATGACCTTCGATAACTCCAGAATTTTACAAGCGCTGAGGTTGACAAAAGTGCTTGCCACCGAGAGAAACGTTTTCTATCAGTTACTGGTGATGATTCACGTGGGGTTCATTACAGGAAACGGTATTGCTGGAGACGCTGTTCTTGGCTAGAAATCACGCCGTCCACTATTTAATACACGTGTTGTCACAGCTGTCTCGCATGGTGCTGCACTCTAGGAGCGGAGAAAACAAACACCTCACTTCCATTACAGCCGTTAAGCACACATTGATATGCATTCGCTCTGAAGTGGTAACGAATGTCTTTTGTCTTTTGCTGCAGGATCCTCTTGCGTTCTGCAATGAAGATGTTTCCATCAAACAAGAGGATGCTTCATGTTCCTCAGGTGAGTGGGGAAGTTTTTTAAGTTTATTTTCGAATGCCAGAGGACAATGGCGTGCGCCAGTTAAAGTAAGACCGGGGTTTACATTTCTGGGCCCTTTAATCCAATTTTCAGTCAAAATGTTTGAAATTAATTTGGGCGATCTTAAGAGGGACCGCGTTCAACGTCACACATTTCTTCGAGATGTATATTTTTCGACATTTTTTTGCGGTTTTCGGTATCTATATTTGTTTTGTATTTTTAGGGATTTCTATGGGAAGTCGAGTTTAAGTTCGCCGGACTTTCGACTGTAGGTTCGAAAGTTTCTTCTCGTTTAGCTCCGGAGTCATCCGCTAATCTATACATGCTCCTAAAAATTCCAGTTTTGCATAGTTTTGGGAAAGTTAAAGATTTCTTAACAGTATTTTGCACCACATTTTTTCTTTCTCTCATACCTACGTATATGCGTATTAATATACGTAGTACAGAGATAGTTGGGTAAAGCTGCGGAAAATCGATTTCGAGATTTCAACGGAAACACACGTTTTGGGTCCCATGACACCGAAAAAGTTTGTTTTCAAAACGTCGGTCCGCCCGAGCGCCCACCCGCCTGTGAACGCCACTAGCGTAAAAACCATCCGATCTGAATGAATTTCTGGCCTGTGGGAGCTTCAAACGGATATTTTGATTTTTGACAGGACTTTACATGAGGCCTCAAAAAATTTTTCAAAATTGTTTCAAAAATGAAACTAAATTTTTTTGATAA